>MU226267.1:4098853-4120156 GCA_018584345.1 Thuja plicata | reverse complement strand
TCAACTTTCTTAGCTTCTGAAGATGCTTCAAGTGTTTTTTCTCTCTTTTGTGATGATTTGGTTTCATCTTGTGTTGTACTGAATCCAAGACCAGTAGTGTTCCCTTTTTGCCTTTGCGCATTGAGCTAGATTTGAATTAAATCAAAACTTGTGTGAAGTTTATCAATCTTGTCTTTTGCTTCTGTTAATTCATATTCCAACTTCTTCTTCATGTTTTCCAATTCCAAGACTTTCATGTTTTCCTGCAGAAGTTCATCTTCCAATTGGTTTCTTTCTTTGATCTTGTCTTCAATGTGTTCTGGTTATCTGTAAGTTGTTCCTCTAGATCTTCAATTTTATCCTTTAGAGATTTATTCTCTTCATTAAGATTTTTGACCATTTTTCCTAGATCACTTGTAGAACAATCTTTCAGATCTTTTCTTAGCCTTTTAATAAGTATTTGAGAGCCATCATTTTTCAATCTTAGTTCTTCATTTTCCTTCTCAGATTTGTCAAGATCTTCAAGAGCTACTTCAAGATTATTTTTCAAATGTTTTGCTTCAGCTGAGTCCATGATCTCCTCAAGTGGCTAAACTTTCTTTCAGAGGACCAGAGCTCTGATACCAATTGTTAGAAACACTAAGAGGGGGGGGTGAATTAGTGTTTATCTATTAATTATATTTCAACCAATTAAACATATATCAAATGTGCATCCAAAGAAACATAACACAAGAACACATAACACATGATATGATTACGGAGAACCTTGATCAGAGGAAGACTCCAGTGGGGATTAGTACCCACAAATATTGTACTAGGTATAATGAACCTGTTAAAGTTCCTTTGCCCTGTTAGGAGTAGTCTTTACAAGTTAAGTACAATGACCTGTTTAAAGGTCTGACCCTATTAGGAGTCTTTTACAAAACCCTGTTAAAGGTATATGGCTCACTTCCTAGGCTCACTTCCCAATAAGATGAAGGCTACAACCCTCTGAATGTTGATATGCACTATATCAAAAATGAACTGATGTGATGACACTGTTGTCTGATCAGTTTCGTGTATCCGCAAATGCTCTTACTCTCTTAAAGAGCTATGTCATCTTATGACTTCATTATACTGCTCATCTGCATCTTCCTCATACATTATAATCGACACTTGTAACATATCTTTACATTACATACTTATATCTTAAAATCTGAATAGGCGTGACCCAAAACAAATCACTAGTCGGCCCTAAAAAAAAATATACAACGCTTCCGAGAAAGTCGGCCTAAGAGTGTTTACTACAAAATTAATTACATTAATACAAACTTATAACTAAAGGTTCTTAGCCATTACATTACAAAATTATTCACGCTGATCAAAACTGTAGTCGACTTCCATGCTCTATTTCCTGGACTGCAGGTCTACTAATCTGCCTGTAACTTTTTTGTACTGATGTTTTGTACTTTGTGCGTCTAGATCTAGCATGTATATACACCATAGAGTATACCTAAGCACGCATGCTCTGGTGTGATCTCTAACATGTGCGCTGATGTACTGATCTCTGTATGTGTTTGTCTGCCCTGTTTTCATACTTAGTCATTTTCCTTTCATGACAGAACTTAAGTAGGACTTTGTTGCCATGATTGACAACACAAAATAAGTCATGCTTCCTCAGGAAATCAACTTGCCAACATATATATGTACCTATATATATACATGTGTGAGGACATATATATGTGTGTGTGTGTATGTATATATATATATATACATATGTATACATACATGTATATACAACATATGTGTATGTATATATATATATACACATATGTTGTATATACATATATATATACATATGTATACATATATTTATATACAACATATGTGTATATATATACATACACATATGTTGTATATACATATGTATATATATACATATATATATATACATATATGTGTATACATATATGTGTATATATATACATGCATATGTATGTATGTATATATACATACATATGCATGTATATATATACACATATATGTATATATATGTGTATATATATATATATATGTCTTTTACTTTTTGTTCCTCTTTAGTTTGTTGGGTTGTTGTTAACTCTTAGTCTTTATTATTATTATTATTGTTGCTTTTTTCTCTTAGGTAGTCTGTTATTCCTTTTTTCCCCCTTGTTTTTTTGTGCCTTCTTTCTCACCCCAGCCCTTCCTTTATATCTTTTAAGAGAGGCCCAGTCTGCATCTTATTTTACATTTCCTTATTGCTCTCTGCTTTTATATCATGATGATGGATCACGGAGTGTGATCCGAAATGTTGATGCTAAAAAACATACACAATCAAAGCCAGAAATTCAACTCTTAATTCAATGGATTGTGGAAATTTGATCGATTTAACTATATCAACATTACTTCATCATTGTTTGATCTGTATTTGTCACCCATTTAACTTTTCCTCTTAAGATATGGTAACATAATAAAAATCAATAATCAATTGCTTGACATCAATGACAAAACAACAATTGATCTAACCATTTCTAAAATCATGATACTCGGTATCACTCGGCCTTCATCATCTTCATTAGTTGATTAACATTGGATGAATACCATAAACCACTTCAAAAGGACTTTTACCTATGGTCCTATTTATAATGTAATTATAAGAAAATTCAGCTTGAGAAATGACTTGGTCCCATGTTTGACCATACTCTTTAGTAAGACACCTTAGGAGATTTCCCAAACTCCTATTGACAACCTTAGTTTGTCCATCTATTTGGGGATGGTAAGAAGACCCAAAAGAGAGGTTAGTTTCAAGCTTCTGCCACAAAGTCTTCCAAAAATGACCCATAAACTTAGATTCCCTATCTAATACAATTCTCATAGGTGACCCATGGATCCTTATGACTCCTTGAAGAACAAATTAGCAATGTTGCATGCACCGTGAATAGTTTTGCAAGGTACAAAGTGTGCCATTTTACTAAATCTATCAACTATGACATAAATTTTATCATATCCTTGTCTTATCTTTGAAAAAATCACTACAAAATCCATATTGGGGCACTCCCAAGGTCTATAATGAATGGTAAGAGGTTGATACAACCTTGCATTTGACAAGGTTCCCTTAGACTTTTGACAAAAAAAATGCAAGTGTCAAAGTATCTCCCGATGTCTCTATTCATCTTGGGCTAGTAGTAGTACCTCTAAACAAGTTCTAGAGTCTTATTCATTCCAAAATGACCACTAAGACTCCCATTGTGTTTCTCTTGAATAAGGTTCTCCCTCATTGAACCTTTAGGCACACAAAGTTGTCCTCCCATAAACAAAACCCCCTTGAAGAGTATAATCAGAGAAATCACTATGAAAATGGTTTTGAAACTCTTTACATACCTTATATGCAGCTGAGAAGTCTTCATCATTAGGGTAAAGATATTTGAAGCTATCTATGCCAATACTTCTTAACTGTACCTCTTGGACTGTCAAAAGCCTTCTACTCAAGGCATATGCAACTTTTTTTCTATCATTTCTTATGTTTTATTTAAAAGGTATAGGTTTGCATATATTTTTTCCACTTCATATGTTTATGACTAAGTTTTTCTTGAGATTTTAAGAAACTCAGAGCATGATTTTCTGTATATACCAATAATTATTTAGGAAGGAGGTAGTGCCTCCATTTTCTCAAAGCCTAGACTAATGCATATAACTCCAAGTCATATGAGGAGTAATTCTTTTTAGCTTCACTTAGCTTTTCACTATGGAAAGCCACTAGTTTGTTTTCCTGATTTAGGACTACTCCTACAAAAATGTTACTAGAATCACATTCAATAGTGAACAAATTTTCAAAACAAGGTAGTACCAAGATGGTTTGTGTGGATATCTTCTCCTTCAAGGTTTCAAACCCCTTTTTTTCTTGCTCATTCCACTGAAATTTAGCTTTCATTCCTCCTTTTATGTTGTCTAGGACTAGTGCACATATCTCGCTAAACTGTCTAATTAACTTCTTATATAATTGTGCCAAACCATGGAATCTTCTTACCTCTGTAGAAGTCTTATGTGTAAGCCAGTTCACTATTGCATCCACCTTGTTGGAGTCCATTTTCAAGTTCCCTTGTGATATAACAAAACCAAGGTAGACCAATTCATATTTCATGAACTCACACTTACTCAAATTTATGGTTAGATTTTCCTCATGTAATCTTTGTAACACCATTTGAAAATTCTTAAGATGGTTTGCCTAAGTCTTACTAAAAACCAAGATGTCATAAAGGTATACAACAACAAAGTTTCCTATGAAGTACTTCAACACCTCATTCATTACCCTCATAAAGGTACTAGGGGCATTAGACAACCCAAAGGGCATGACCAACAATTCATATAAGCCTTATGTGTTTTTAAAATTTGTTTTCCACTCATCTCCCTCCTTGATTCTTATTTGGTGGTAACCACTCTTGAGGTCATTTTTTGTAAAATATTTGGCTTCCCCTAGGCAATCCATCAAATATTCTATTATTAGGATTGGGAATATGTACCTTATCTTAATTCTATTAATGACTCTAGAATCAGTTCACAAACTCCAAGTACCTCCTTTATTTGGGGCTAAAATAGTGGGAACTTCACAAGGACTTATGCTCTTCCTTATTAAGCCTTGGTTAAGAAGTTCTTGTATCTGTTTTTTGCAATTTCTTTATTTTGATGTGGGGTCATTTTATCGGTAGCTTTGTTGGGTAGTGAGGCTCATGGAATGAAGTATATCTAATGGATAATGGATCTCTTAGGTGGTAAGGTAGCAGGTTTTCCATCACTAACTATCTCCTTATACTGACCTAGTAACGCTTGAACATCTATTGGTACTTCTAGCTTTTTGTCCTCTTTCTCATCTTTAGGTTTCAACACTAAAGAAAATCCCACACCTTTACCTTCCTCTAGTGTACTCAAGAACTCCCTTTCTCCCACCAATAGTACATTACGACGTATTGATATCACCTCCCCTTCTTCTAATATTGACTAAATTTTGTATGTGACTCCATCCTTCTTAAAAGAGTATGCATTTATTTCCCCATTATGAATGGCTTGCCTATCAAACTGCCAAGGTCTTAACAATAAAAGATGGCAAGCATCCATGGGAAATACATCACATAATACCCTATCCTTATACCTCCCTATTGTGAAATCCACCCAACCCTTCTCATTAACTAACACATGTTGGCCTTTGTTCAACCAGGTGACCGTATAGGGGTTAGTATGTGGGATTATTTGAAAATTTAACTTGCTAACTACCTCATTAGAAATAATGTTATCAGTGGATCCTGAATCAATGATAATTTTTCAAACCTTACCTAAGACTTTGCACTTGATTCTGAATAGGTACCTCCTTTGGCTTGGCTCTTCTATGATTGGTTCTTTGATGAGAGTCCTTCTAATCATGATATTTTCTCCTACCTCTGAATCCAATGCTACTTCTACAGTCATGCTACTTAAGGTCTCTTCTTGTACATAGCTTACTCTTCTTTCTCCACCTTGAGCTTATGAACTCTTTTTGGGGCATATGTATGTAGGATGCCCAAGCTCATGACATTTATAACACTTCATTTAAGAGAAATGGGATCCCCTTCCTCTCCCACTAGATCTTCCTCTAAAGTTTTTACTTGAGATTGTACCCTTGTTATAGACACCTTTGCTACTGTTTGCTTCCCCTTGTTTTTTAGTGAGTTTAGTATCACCTTGGGTTCTTTATTCTGAATTTCTTCCTCCAAATCCTCCTCTATGACCTCTACCATCTCTTCATCTACCTCTACCTCAGCTACTTGTGTCTTGTTTCATCTTAATCTTCTCTTCACTTTGAGAGAAAGTTGATAACACTAATGAACTGTCTTTGGGCTCAAGAGCCTTATTTCCTCTTGTATATTCCACCTTATCCCAAGCAGATACCTCACCACTTTTAGGCTTTCTTCTTCCATAGCATGATACATAAGACACAATTTTTGAAATTTCTCTGTATAGGCACTCACTTCTAGGTCTTTTTGCCTTAGGTTTTGTCTCTTCTTATGCAAATGTACTTCATAGTCTTCCGAAAGGTAGGTCTCTCTGATTTTAGTCACCATTCTTGTCTAAGAGGATATAGGAGACTTAACTTCTTTATCTCTCTCATTTTGTACAAACTTCCACCAAGTTAGGGTAGAACCCCTCATCCTTGACTTGGTAAATTTAAAATTTTGGGCTTCACTAACACTTTCACACTCAAAGTGGTTCTTCATCCCTTCTATCCATTCCATGACTAGCTCTACTTCCATTTTTCCACAAAAAAGTGGTATTCCTTCCAAGGACTTGTCACTCATGGCCTTTAATGCCCTTAAGAAAGGTTCCTCTTATAGTATAGGGTCTGGTTCTAGGACTTTGTCCTCTTCTGCTATCTCTTTACCCTTATCTTCCAATTCTTTAACTTTCTCACTGACTCTTTCAATCTTGGGCGTCTATACTACACCAAGCTTGTTCTCAATCTCTGCTATTCTTTCCCTAAGGATTCTATTATCCTCTTCCTAATCCTCAACCTTCTTAGCAATTTTTTCATTTGTCACCATCATGGATGAACCCACTAATTCACCTTCTAACATATATTTCTTTATCCTAAATCTTTTACGCTTTGGTACCAATCTGATAGAATTGCCTTAGGTTCCTCCTTTCTCTATGGTTCTATATTCCCAAATAGGTCTAGGTTTTGCAAGAGTCTTTTCTCAACCTAAACTATTTCAATTAGTAACCACTTCACCAAGGACATCATATCAAGTTCACAAAACACTCATTTTCCATCTATTCCTCCTAATGCAACAAGTATAGAAAAACCTCCAACATCTGGTATAGTATCCTAAAGGAGTGTGGAGGTCATGAAATTTGTTTCAAATAGGTGGACAAGGTTCAACAAATTCACCTTTAACCTCCCCTTTCTTATTGATTTCCTAGTTTCTTCAATTAGACCCTGTAGCACTTTTAGTCCTTAATTAGCCCTATGTTCCTACTTTTCAGGGATTATCTTTGTAAAATCCCGAAGGACCTTCCAAAATAATTCCTATTCCAAATACCCATATGGAAAACCCAAAATATTTCAAAGGTTTAAACTCTCTATAATATTTGTACATGCCCTAACTCAAATTGAGGGTCTAGGCCTTTATAATGCTTTCTTAACCAGTCACTAGTTCAAGTCTTCAAATCTCACCAAGATAGATTCATAAAGTATTCTAACCCTGTCCACATGTTTCTTAGACACCAATTAACATGTTTGAATAATTTTTTTGATTCATTCAGTCATCTCCTGCAAGAATCAACTCTATGTTACTTGTCTGCACCTAGACGGGTTAATGAACAACTCGCCTAGGGAAAGACCTCAAATTTAGAAAACAAGATATTTTTGGAACCTCCTTGATATAGTACACTTTACATAGGCAATAGTCTCATATCCCAAAGTTTCATGATAATTCCATGGTGGGATCTCAAGAATCAGTCATTCTTATGATCCCTACTCTCTATAGGCCAAAGAACTGGCAAAACACAAAAGATTTACAAAAGACTAACAATAATCTACACAAAAAACACCAAATATAAATAATAAAGGGAAAAAAACCTACTCTAATACATTCCAACAAAAATAATGGAGATTCAATCCATTAAGTTTGATTTTCTCAAGAAAACAGTCAACTGTGACAGAAAAATGCACTAGTTTTTGTATTCCAAAAATGCTTCATTCCATTCAACCTTGGAGATAAATCATGAGAGGCCTTATATAGTTTAACCCCTCATTTTTAGATAGTTGGTTTCCCAAGACAACCAAATTCCTTCATTATAGCTTCTTAGGACAAAAAAAATCAAGCAACTTTGCAAAGTTGCAAAAGTTGTCATGACAACGTTTTGACAATTTTTGCAATTTTGTTATTCCAACTATCCTTAGTACTCCAACCTATCTATAATGATGAAAAAACACTTCTAAGGCAATTTTAGGATCAAATTAACATAATCCTCACATTTTATAGTCTTTTAGAACCTTAGACTCTTTTCCACCTATTTAGGTTCCATAAACAACTAAGTACATCCTAAGAGAATCTAATTTTAAACTTTCCAAACTAAAACCATGTCTATCCTACCAATACAAAACATCACATGGACTCTCTATGAATCATTATTAATTCACTGACCTAGCTAGATTCATTACAAGACAAAATTGGGTAGGGAACTTGATCGGTACCTTAGGTGCTCCTGCACCAGTTATTTGTGACCCTGTTAGGGAATTTACCTTAGATGTGTTAGGATCTTCATCCTGTTAGGAGTGGCTTGGTTAAAGGGCTTTGAAAACTCTTTTAGAATGTCACCTTTGTAAAGGATTTTACAATAATACTGTTAAGTCCACTTGGTTAAGAGATTTCTCTATTACAAATGTAAATAAGCAACAATATATAATTGATCTGTTAAACTTGCAACTACCTCTTGCTTGATCAGATCCCTTGTGCGCTCTATGACTAATAGCATCAACACTTCATCAATATATTCTCTAAACTCAGATTTACACTTCTTTTCTCTTCACTACTTCACTTGGTAGCACTTCAACTTGTAACTCCTAAAGATATTTTTTTGTCATTAGTTTTCTTCAAATTCATATATCGGAGAATGTAGGCAAAGGAAGGAATTCATATAATAAAGGAGACATAGTCGGTAAAGGCAACTGAGATAGCCATCAAGCACCAAGCACCAATAATTTATCAAGAACCAAGCAAGCTACGTATATTGATTTATGCAAATACAATTACCAAGCACTCTTAGACACTAAGAAGAGAGTATTGAGTTACCAAGTAAGCACAATTATGTTATCAAGCACTCCAAAGCCGATGTATTATTTGAATTTAGATACATTGTATCTATACACCAACAGGAAGCATTGCATATATTTCAAGAAAAAATTTAGGTGATTCATTGGGACTCCAATCACATGCTTGGACATTATCACGAGGCATATCCACCAATGAAGTTTCAAAAGGCATACGGCATTAGAGATGTAACCAAAGTTTAACCACTTAATCTCCACCATTGATTCATAATGCCCTAGATCTAGTTAACTGCCTAAGTCACATTTAACCACCTAAAAAATGTATAAGAGATCATTTTGAATGTTGATCAAGTTGTTGTAGTAGTTGATGTTGTTTCTACTAATGTTCCTAAAGTTGAAGAGTTGGTGAAGATGTTGCAGTAGTTTATGTTATTGTTGCTAAAGTTGAAGATTTGATGAAGATATTACAAAGTAAAGCAAAGGAGAGGTATGCAGAATGAAGTAGAGCTTATGATACTAATCTACCAAGTGTAGAACAAGGTAACAGAGTTATAAAGCACAATGAGTCTAGACAACATTTGATTTATTCATCTCTATTAGACATTTTGTTTTGAATTTCGTTGTAATCGGAGAAGTACAAATCCCACTTGTGGGTAGGCCCTAAGAAGTCTTATATTTTGTAAATCCTTTAACTAGGTACATCTCTTAGATTAGATATTATAAAATCCTTTAACAAGGTAGACTGAATAAGTCTTTTATACTCTTAATCAAGTATATTACTCCTAACAAGGTGAGCTACCAGAAGTAGCTAACATTATAGCTCTAACTGAGAACCCTTTATATTGCAATAGTGAAGGATTGTGGGTGTCATCCCCAACACAGGTTTTTCCTCTAACAAAGGATTTATGTGTGACAAAAATATTTGTATTATGTGTTGCAGATTTCATGATGTGATTTATTTACTTTATGTTCATTTTATGCATTGTATTCAACTCAGTAATTGATCAGTGTGTATGGTAAAAAGTTTTAAGGGTACTGATTCACCCCTCCCCTCTCAGTACATAACTTTCTTAAGTTATTCCAACAATCCCAACAATTGGTATCAGAGATAGTCTCTTGAGAAAAGGGTTTAACCACCTAATAGTAAAGATCATGGCTATGGAAAGTTACAAGCAATCTAAGAAGATTTATAGTCTTGAGTTTGAACTATAAAATGCACAAGAGGTTATTGAAGATCTGAAAAGATAGTTAGAAAAGTCCTTGAGAGTGAGAAATAAATTGTGTAGTGAACTTAAATCCACACAAGAACATGTTGATACTCTTGAGACAATATATGAAGGCAGTCTAAGTGATGAAGCTGGATCAGTCATTGCAGAACTATCAAAAAAGAACAAGACACTCATCAAGCAACTAAAGTTGGAAAAAAAAGAGAAAGAAGCACAAAAATTAAGAATCACTAAGGTACTTGACTCTAAAGGAGAAGTTTAAGATGTATTGAAATTAGTTGAAGAAGATAAAACAAAGTTTGAGAATAGAATAGTTGGGACAGACTATGAGAATCAAGCACTTAAGTATGAATTTGAAAGATTGGCTAGTGAACTGAAATCTGAAAAAGAAGCCAATGAGGTACTAAAGAGAGGTGGTGAAGCATCAAGATCATTGGATGCATAGATAAAAGGTCATCAAACAACTTAGATACAAAACTAGACTTGGATTCAATAGTGAGAGCACTGCCGAGAAAGGATAATCATCCAAGAAAGCTAACAATAAAGACACTTCTACCCCAACTAAGTCAAATAAGCCTAGTTGTTACCACTATGTGAAATCTAGACATACCAGAAATGTCTGCAGAAGAAAAATGGGTAAGTCACCAAGCTCACCTAAGTTTGATGGATATTTATATAACTACAATAAGTATGGGCACTGAGCATTTGAATGCAAATCAAGAAGCGTAAACAAAATAATGAAGCCAAAGTTATATGGATACTACAATACTTGCAACAAGTATGGTCACAAGTCTAAATAATGAAGATTTCCAAGGAGAAATGAAAAGTGGGTACCAAACCGATAGAAAATGCAAAGTAACTGATAGAGTACATCTATACCATGGGACTACAATACAAGAATATAATTTTTAGTCTATGGAAGGTATGGACACATTACTGCAAATTGTATGTTACTACATGGTGGAAACAATGGGAGCTCTTGGAGAAACTTTGGAATAACATGTTTCCATTATCACAAGCTAGGTAACCTTGCCACAGACTATAGGTACTGAGAGAAAACTCCTAATGAGGAAGATACATTTGAGAAATCAAAAGTAAATGTTGAAGAGATGAGAGAGAAGATGAATAGGACATGGAAAATAAATAATATGGAAGATGGAACATCATTTAGAATAGTTGAGGGAATTGCATCCTTCAGATCAGGTGCAACTGACTCTACCTAATCTCTTCCTCTACCTCTACCTCTACCTCAGCTACTTGTGTCTTGTTTCCTCCTATGCTTCTCTTCCACTTTGAGAGAAAGTTGATAACACTGATGAACTGTCTTTGGGCTCAAGATTCTTATTTCCTCTTGTATATTCCACCTTAGTCCAAGTAGATAATTTTCCACTTATAGTCTTTCTTCTTCCATAGTGTGAGACCTAAGACATAGTTTGTGAAATTCCTCTATATAGGCACTCACTTCTAGGTCTTTTTGCCTTAGGTTTTGTCTCCTCTTGTGAAACTGTACTTCATAGTCTTCTAGAATGTAGGTCTCTCTTATTTTAGTCACCATTCTTGTCTAAGAGGATATAGGAGACTTACCTTCTTTATCTCTCTCATTTTGTACAAACTTCAACTAAGTTAGGGCAGAACCCGTCATCCTTGACTTGGTAAATTTAACTTTTATAGCTTCACTAACACTTTTACATTCAAATTGGTTCTCCATCCCTTCTATCCATTCCATGACTAGCTCTGCTTCAATTTTTCCACTAAAAAGTGGTATTCCTTCCAAGGAATTTCCACTCATGGCCTTTAATTCCCTTAAGAAAGGTTCCTCCTGCAATACAGGGTCTGGTTCTGGGACTTTGTCCTCTTCTCCCATCTCTTTACCCTTATCTTCCACTTATTTAACTTTCTCACTGAATCTTTCAGTCTTGGTCTCTACTACACCAGGATTCTTCTCAATCTCTTCTAGTCTTTCCCTAAGGATTCTATTCTCCTCTTCCTAATCCTTGACCTTCTTTGCAAGTTTTTCATTTGTCACCATCATGGATGAACCCACTGATTCATCTTCTGACATATATTGCTCTAGCCTAAATATTTTACACTTTGATACCAATCTGATAGAATCACCTTAGGTTCCTCCTTTCTCAATGGTCCTAGATTCCAAAATAGGTTTAGGTTTTTCAAGAGTCTTTTCTCAACCTAAACTATTTCACTTAGCAACCTCTTCACCAAGGACATCATATCAAGTTCACAAAACACTCATTTTCCATCTATTCCTCCTAATGCAACAAGTATAGAAAAAATTCATCATCTGGTATAGTATCTTACAGGAGTGTAGAGGTCAAGAAAGGTGTTTCAAAAAGGTGGACAAGGTTCAAAAAAATTCACCTTTAACCTACCCTTTCTTATTGATCTCCTAGTTTCTTCAATTAGGCCTTGTAGCACTTTTAGCCCTCAATTAGCCTTATGTTCCTACTTTTCAGGGATTATCTTTGTAAACTCATGAAGGACCTTCCAAAATAATTCCTATTCAAAATACCCATATGGAAAACCCAAAATATTTCAAAGGTTTCAACTCTCTATAATGTGTGTACATGCCCTAACTCAAATTGAGGGTCTAGGCCTTTACAATGCTTTTTTAACCAGTCACTGGTTCAAGTCTTCAAATCTCACCAAGATAGATTCATCAATTCTTATAACCCTTTCCACATGTTTCTTTGACACCAAGGAACATGTTTGAATCATTTATTTGATTCATTTAGTCATCTCCTACAAGAATCAACTCATTGTTACTTGTTTGTACCTAGCTTAATGAACAACTCGCCTAGGGAAACACCTCAAATTTGGAAAATAAAATATTTTTGCCATCTCCTTGATATAGTACACTTTACATAGGCTCTATTATAATATCCAAAATTTCCATGATGATTCCATGGTGGGATCTCAAGAATGAGCCATTCTTCTAATCTCTACTCTATACAGGCCAGAGAACTAGCAAAACACAAAGATTTACAAAAGACTAACGATACTCTACACAACACACACAAAATATATAGAATAAAGGAAAAAAAACCTACTCTAATACATTCCAACTAAAATAATCGAGATTCAATCCATTAAGTTTGATTTTCTCAAGAAAACACTCAACTGTGACAAAAAAATGCATTGGTTTTTGTATTCCAAAAAATGCTTCATTCCATTCAACCTTGGAAATCAAGCTTGAGAGGCCTTAAATAGTTTAGCCCCTTATTTTTAGATAGCTGGTTTTTCAAGACAACCTAATTCCTTCATTATGTCTTCTTAGGACAAAAATTTTCAAGCAACTTTGCAAAGTTGCAAAATTTGTCATAACAACTTTTTGACAATTTTTGCAATTTTGCTATTCCAACTATCCATAGTGCTCCAACCTATATAGAATGATGTAAAAATGCTTCTAAGGCCATTTTAGGATCAAATTAACATACTCCTCACATTTTGGAGTCTTTTAGCACCTTAGACTCTTTTCCACTTATTTAGGTTCCATAAACAACTAAGTACATCCTAAGAGAATCTAAGTCTCAACTTTCCAAAACTAAAAATGTCTATCCTACCAATAAAAAAAATCACACAGACTCTCTAGGATTCATCATTAATTCACTGACTTGGCTAGAGTCAGTACAAGCCAAAATTGGGTAGGGCACTTGATTGGTACCTTAGGTGCTCCTACACCAGTTATATGTGACCTTGTTAGGGGATTTAACTTAGATCTATTAGGATCTTCACCCTGTTAGGAGTGGCCTAGTTAAAGGGCTTTGAACACTCTTTTAGAATATCACCTTTCTCAAGGATTTTATAATAATACTGTTAAGTCCACTCAGTTAAGAGATTTCTCTATAACAAATGTAAATAAGCAACAATATATAATTGATTTGTTAAACTTGCAACTGCCTCTTGCTTGATTAGATCCCTTATATGCTCTATAACTACTGGTATCAACACTTCATTAATCTCTACTCTAAACTCAAACTTACACTTCTTTTCTCTTCACTGCTTCACTCGGTAGCACTTCAAATTGTTACTCCTAAAGATATTTTGTTGTCATTAGTTTTGTGCAAAGTCATGTATCAGTGAATGTAGCCAAAGGAAGGAAGCCATATAATAAAGAAGACACATTCAGTAAAGGCAACTAAGATAGCCACTGAGTTCTAAGCATCGAGTAAGATACGTATACCAAGTTATGCAAAGACAATTACGGAGCACTCTTAGACACCGAGAAGAGAGTACAGAATTGCCAAGTAAGCACAAGTATGTTACCAAGCTCTCCAAAGATGACATATTATTTGAATTTAGATACACTGTATCTAGACACCAAACATGAAGCATTGCATATATTGCAAGAAAGAAGTTAGGTGAGTCATTGGGACTCTAATCACATGATTGGACATGATCATGAGGAAGATCCACCAATAAAGTTTTAGAAGGCATACAATATTGGAGATGTAACCTAAGTTTAACCACTTAATCTCCACCATTGATTCATGATGCCCTAGATCTGGTTAACCACCTAAGTCATAGTTAACCACCTGAAAATTATATAAGAGATCGGTTTGAACATTGAGCAAGTTGTTGCAGTAGTTGATATTGTTGCTACTAATGTTGGTAAAGCTGAAGAGTTAATGAAGATGTTGCAGTAGTTGATGTTGTTGTTGCTGATGTTGCTAAAGATGAAGAGTTGATGAAGATGTTCCAAAGTGAAGCAAAGGAGAGGTATGTAGAATGAAGTAGAACTTATGATACTAATCTACCGATTGCAGAACAAGGTACAGAGCTATAGAGCATAATGATTCTAGACAAAATTTGATTGATTCATCTCTATCGGACATTTTGTATTGAATTTTTTTGTAATCAAAGAAGTACAAATCCTATTTATGGATAGGCCCTAATAGCTCTTATATTTTTTAAATCCTTTAACTAGGTACATCTCTTACATTAGAGAATATAAAATCATTTAACAATGTAGACTGAATAAGTATTTTGTACTCTTAACCAAGTATATTACTCCTAACAGGGTAAGCTACCAGAAGTAGCTAACATTGTAGCTCTAACAGAGAATCCTTTATACTGCAATAGTGAAGGATTGTGGGTGTCATTCCCATCGCAATTTTTTCCTCTAACAAAGGATTTATGTGTGACCAAAATAATTTTTTATGTCTTTCATATTTAATGATGTGAGCTATTTACTTTATGTTCATTTTATGCATTGTATTCATCTCTTTAATTGATCAGTGTGTATGGTTAAAAGTTTTAAGGGTGTTGATTCACCCCTCCCCTCTTAGTACATAACTTTCCTAAGTTATTCCAATAATCCCAACAATTGGTATTAGAGATATTCTCTTGAGAAAAAGGTTTAACCACCTAAGAGTAAAGATCACAGCTATGGAAAGTTACAAGCAATATAAGAAGATTGATAATCTTGAGTTTGAATTAGAAAATGCACAAGAGGTGATTGAAGATCTAAAAAGAAAGTTAGAAAAGACCTCGAGGGTGAGACAATAGTTGTGCAGTGAACTTAAATCCACACAAGAACATTTTGATACTCTTGAGACAACATCTAAAGGTAGTCTAAGTGATGAAGCTGAATCGGCCATTGCGGATCTTTCAGAAAAGAACAAGACACTCACCGAGCAACTAAAGTTGGCAAGGAAAGATCAAGAAGCATAAAAATTAAGAATCAATGAGGTACTTAACTCTAAAGGAAAAGTTGAAGATGAATTGAAATTAGTTGAAGAAGATAAAAGAAAGTTTGATACTAGAATAGTTGGGAAAGAATCTGAGAATCAAGCACTGAAGTATGAAGTTGAAAGATTGGCTAGTGAGCTAAAATCTGAAAAAGAAGCCAATGAGGTAGTAAAGAGAATTGATGAAGTACCAAGATCATTGGATGCATAGATCAAAGGTCAGAAACAACCTAGATACAAAACTAGACTTGGATTTAATAGTGAGAGAACTACTGAGAAAGGAGAATCATCTAAGCAAGCTGACAATAAAGACACTTCTTCCCCAACAAAGTCAAATAAGCCTAGTTGTTACCACTGTGGGAAATCTGGACATACTACAAATGTCTGCAGAAGCAAAAGGGGTAAGTCACTGAGGTCACCTAAGTTTTATGGATATTTCTATAACTGAAATAAATATGGGCACCAAGAATTTGAATGCAAATCAAGAACTATAAACAACATAAGGAAGCTAAAGTTTGATGGCTACTGCAATACTTTAAAGGTTTTAAGGGTACTGATTCACCCCTCCCCTCTCAGTACATAACTTTCCTAAGTTATTCCAATAATCCCAACAATTAGTATTAGAGATATTATCTTGAGAAAAGGGTTTAACCACCGAAGAGTAAAGATCGCGGCTATGGAAAGTTACAAGCAATATAAGAAGATTGATAGTCTTGAGTTTGAACTAGAAAATGCACAAGAGGTGATTGAATATCTGAAAATAAAGTTACAAAATCCCTTGAGGGTGAGAAAGTAGTTGTGCAATGAACTTAAACCCACACAAGAACATGTTGATACTCTTGAGACAACATCTAAAGGTAGTCTAAGTGATGAAGATGAATCGGCCATTGTAGAACTGTCAGAAAAGAACAAGACACTCACCGAGCAACTGAAGTTGGCAAGGAAATATCAAGAAGCATAAAAATTAAGAATCAATGAGGTAATTGACTCTAAAGGACAAGTTGAAGATGCATTGAAATTAGTTGAAGAAGATAAAACAAAGTCTAAGACTAGAATAGTTGGGAAAGAATCTGAGAATCAACCACTGAAGTATGAAGTTGAAAGATTGGCTAGTGAGCTAAAATCTGAAAAAGAAGCCAATGAGGTACTAAAGAGAAGTGATGAAGCACCAAGTTCATTGGATGCATAGATCAAAGGTCAGAAACAACCTAGATACAAAACTAGACTTGGATTCAATAGTGAGAGCACTACCGAGAAAGGAGAATCATCTAAGCAAGCTGACAATAAAGACACTTCTTCCCCAACAAAGTCAAATAAGCCTAGTTGTTACCAATATGGTAAATCTATACATACTGCAAATGTCTGCAGAAGAAAAAGGGGTAAGTCATTGAGCTCAGCTAAGTTTGATGGATATTGTTATAACAGCAATAAGTATGGGCACCAAGCATTTGAATGCAAATCAAGAATTGTAAACAATGTAAGGAAGCTAAAGTTTGATGGCTACTGCAATACTTGCAACAAGTATGGTCACAAGTCTGAAGAATGTAGATCACCAAGGAGAAATGAAAAGTGGGTACCAAACCAACAGAAAATGCAGAGTTACCAATAGAGTACATCTATACCATGAGACTAAAATACAAGAATATCATGTTTAGTCCATGGAAGGTATGGAAACATTAGTGCAAATTATATGTTACTACATGGTAGAAATAATAGGAGATCTTGGAGAAACTCTGGAATGACATGTTTCCATTGTCACAAGCTAGGTCACCTTGCTAAAGATTATAGGTACTGAGAGAAAACTCCTACTAAGGAAGGTACTGTTGGCAAGTTGACTCCCAGGGAGTATATGGCTTATTTTGTCTTGTCATTATGGCAAAAAAGTCATATGAAGTTTTGACATAAAACTATGAAGTGAAAATTGACTAAGTGTAGAAGACAAAATAGAACAGTGACTTGCAGTCGATTAGAGCATCATCGCACGTGCCTACAATCACATCAAGATATGCGCATTCAGAACTAAGCTCTGTGGTATGTTTTTATGCTTACCCTATACACGCATAGTATGGAATATCAGTATAGACAAGTTACAGGGAGAACAAGTACACTAGCAATTCATAGTACAAAGTATGGAGCCAACTTTAGGACTTTGATTAGCGTGTAATCTTTTGTTATGTAAAGGCTAAGTGCCTATTGTAATAAGTCTATAACCATTTATTAAACATTATTGTAAACACGCTTAAGCTGATTTGTTTGGAAGTATTATGTATGTTGTTTTTGGGTTGACTAAGGTCTTGTTTATAGTCGCGTCTATTCAGGCATAAACATATATATATGCAATGTAAAGATATATTTGAAGTGTTGAAGAAATAAGTAGAGAAGAGAAATGTAAAGATGTCAACATGAGATAGAGCCCCTAAAGAAGATAAGAGTATAAGCACATAACTAGAACTGATCAGACATCTATGTCATATACAGCAGTTCACTTTTGGATATAGTGCATATCTATTCTCAGGAGGTTGTAGCCTTATTTCTCATTGAGCAGTGAGCTCTTGGACAGTGAGTCCTCACCCCTAACAGGGTTGTTTGTAAAAGACTCCTAAAAGGGTCAGACCTTTAACCAGGTCATTGTACTTGCATTTTAAAGACTACTCCTAACAGGGCAAAGGAACTTTAACAGGTTCATTATACTAGTGCAATATTTGTGGGTACTAATTCCCACCGGGGTTTTCCTCTAATCAAGGTTTCCTCGTAATCATATTATGTGTTATGTGATCCTGTGTTAAGCTTCAAGTGATATATAATTAATTTATGTTTAAATTTTCTGGAATTGAATAATTAGCTAAACACTTATTCCCCCCCCCCCCTCTTAGTGTTTCCAACAATTGGTAATAGAGCTCTAGTCCTCCGAGAGAAAAGTTTAACCACTTGAGGAGATCATGGATTCAGCAGAAGTCAAACATCTGAAAAAAAATCTTGAAGTAGCCCTTGAAGATCTAGACATATCTAAGAAACAAAATCAGGAACTTAAACTAAAATTTGATGGCTCACAAATGGTTATCAAAAAGTTAAGAAAATATTTGAAAGATTTCTCTACGAGTGATTTGGGGAAAATGGTCAAGAAACTGAATGAAGAAAACTTATCTTTAAAGGATAAGATAGAAGAATTGAATGATCAATTAACTGATAGCCTAACTGCTATTGAAGAGAAGAACAAAGAAAATAAATAGTTAGATAAGGAACTCAAGAAATCCAATATGAAAATCTTGGAGTTGGAAAACATCAAGAATAAGATTAAATCTGAATTATCAGGAGAAAAAGACAAGATTGACAAACTACACACAAGTTCTGATTTAATTCAATCACAGATTTATGTACAAAAAATAAAAGGTGATACCACTGGTATGGGATATAGTCTAGCTCAAATTGAGATCAACTCATTACAAGAAAGAAAGAAAGCTCAAAAAGAATCTTTAGAAGAAAAGAAAACTGAGAATCATGAAGAGACTAAAGCAGAACCACCAAAAGATAAGCACAAGGAAGTCAACCATACTTTCTATGCCTGTAACAAGCATGGACACTTGGAAAGAGATTGTAAGAATGTAAGACCCTTCAATGGTTACTATTACTTCGGCAATAAGTTTGGTCATAGGGCTATTCATTGCAGAACAAATCAAAGAAATCAGCCACAACTGAACCAAAGGAAAAAAACTCAATTCAATCAGAGAAATCAACCTCAAAGAAACTTTTAGAACATTACATGTCAGATATGTAATTACAATGAACACATAGCTAAGAAATGCAGCATAATGAATAACAACATCAGACCTCCTATCATTTGTCACTCATGTGGAAAAGATGGACAGATCTCAAGGTCTTACAAATCAAGAACAAAAGGACAAGAGAATCCTAATAAGTCTTTGTTTGAAGAATCAGGAGAAGTTAAGTTTGTGGAAGCTAAAGCTAACTCAGATAAAATATGGGTTGAAGTAAAGAAGGATAATGAAGAGAACAAGGTAGTAGATGCATCCTCAATGGACTCACCTTCTACTTCTGGATAATTGACCCTCATGGTTTTAGGGGGAGCTATTCTAGCTCTGAACCCCTGCATGGTTGGTATACTCACCTCCGAGTATGTGCCTTTGGATTCATGTCAGTGATAACAAAAGAATGCAGTATTCATTCACACATTGTCTATACTTCATTTTCAATAAATTTTGAAGTCTCTGTAAAAGCACTTATGACATTAAATGCGGAAAAACTTTATATAAATCACTGGATTGATTGATTACTTGTTTACATCTGAGATCTTAAAACCTATAGATAGCACAGGAGCACTAAGCATCAAAGTAATCAAAGGTATTTATTTGATCAGTTGGTGAATGATTTACAAGTTGAAATGGAACCCTAGCAGTCACGTCATTTCGAATTGTCGTGAAACCCTATTTATCCAAGTTGCAAGTATGGCAACCCCAGTTATATTTGACATTTCTAAAAGGAAGAGATTTGTCTTTAAGAAGCATCCATTCAAATCCATACTAGATGATGTAGAGGGAGCATTTTCTAAGAATCTTCTTGGAGTTGTGCATGTAGAAGACATTCGCGCGTATATATATTGCAAGAAGGAAACAGTTGGAGACAACAGCATTGCATCTCTCATGGGTTCAATGATGAAACCAGACTACTCATTCTAGGATGAATACATGCATCTCACTGATAACCATATCTTTGAGTATTCCAACATGCATGAGTT
Source organism: Thuja plicata (assembly GCA_018584345.1). NCBI lineage: Eukaryota > Viridiplantae > Streptophyta > Pinopsida > Cupressales > Cupressaceae > Thuja > Thuja plicata. The sequence goes on along the minus strand of MU226267.1, from coordinate 4,099,693 downwards.
CTATGAGCCAGAATGGGTGAAGATACTATTAAGAAGGATACATGATGACCTATACTGGATTGGTGAGGTTCCTGTCCGCATCACTGCTGACCTAATCCATGAATTGACTGGACTTCCTAAGACTAGAATAGTTCTTCCTACTGGCTAGGATGTTAAGAAATAGGTTGAGCAAGCATACTTATCCAGAAGTGATAGGCGCAGTATGACAGTTGATCCTATTAAGGAGGATGATATCAAACTACTCACTATGATACTTGGATACAAGTTTCACTAGGCCAGCAGACTAAATAGTGTGTCCGCAACTACAGTTCTGGCAGCAATAAGGATAGTGAAAGATAACACTCAGTACAATCTCTATGAACTATTGCGCACATAGCTGATTGAGAACATCAAAGCTATCAAGCATGACAAAAGAAATATATTTAGGTTTGGCTCCTTGATCATCTACCTGTACTTCCACATTGTTGGTAAAGTTGCAAATCTTTACCTAGATAGAACTAAACCTACTATGACTCAGATATCACTAAAATCTACATCAGATAGTAGTGCAAAAGATACTATGGATATGGATATCAAAACATTCAGGATCAAGATGCATAAGAGGTTCAGGATACCTCAGAAAATAGTTGAGAAGTACAAAGACACCATATTCTTCATGGTGGAGACTGACTATACTTGCATGGAGGCAGTTGAGCCTATAACAAAATGGATTAACCCTCTTGGTTATGAAGTTGAAGAACATGTTTTGGAAGGTTATGCACAAGTCCTCCTATCTGCGCCCAAGGATCCCAATGAACCTAGATGGGGTACTTATAGAGAAAAGACAAATCAAGTTGATTA
>MU226267.1:4066500-4085134 GCA_018584345.1 Thuja plicata | reverse complement strand
GAGTAACTTAGCCACATTCCTTTGTTGCCATAAATGAAAAAGGGGGAGATTGTTGGAAAGTTGACTTCTTGAGGAAGCATGACTTATTTTGTGTTGTCAATCATGGCAACAAAGTCATACTTAAGTTTTGTTATGAAAGAAAAAATGACTAAGTGTGAAAATAGGGCAGACAGACACATACAGAGATTAGTACATCAGCGCATGTGTTAGAGATCACACCAAAGAATGCATGCTTAGGTATATACTCTATGGTGTATATACATGCTAGATCCAGACGCGTAGAGTACGGAACATCAATACGAAAAAGTTATAGGCAGATTAGTAGACCTGCAGTCCAGGAAACAGAGCATGGAAGCCGACTACAGTTTTGATCAGTGTGAATGATTTTGTAATGTAATGGCTAAGTGCCTTTAGTTATAAGTTTGTATTAATGTAATTAATGTTTTAGTAAACATGCTTAGGCTGACTTGTTTGGAAGCATTGTATATTTTGGATTAAAGGCCGACTAGTGTTATATTTTGGGTCACGCCTATTCAATTGTAAACATATAAGTATGTAATATAATGTTATGTTACAAGTGTCAATTATTATGTAAGAGGAAGTTACAGACAGACAGTATAATGAAGTCAGTAGATGATATAGCTCTTTAAAGGAGTAAGAGTATTCGCGCATACAAGGAACTGATTAGACAGCAATTCATTTTTGATATAGTGCATATCAACATTCAGAGGGTTGTAGCCTTCATCTTATTGGGCAGTGAGCCTAGGCAGTGAGCCATATACCTTTAACAGGGTTTTGTAAAAGACTCCTAACAGGGTCAGACCTTTAACCAGGTCATTGTACTCAAATTGTAAAGATTGCTTCTAACAGGGCAAAGGAACTTTAACAGGTTCATTATACCTAGTACAATATTTGTGGGAACTAATCCCCATCAGAGTTTTCCTCTGATCAAGGTTCTCCGTAATCATATCATGTGTTATGTGTTCTTATGTTAAGATTCTTTGGATGCTTATTTGTTTTATGTTTAATTGGCTGAAATATAATAAACAGATAAACACTGATTCACCCCCCCCTCACAATGTTTCTAACAGGAGTTTCTCTAAAGCCTTCTTGGCCTTTATTCTGATAGCTTCCCGAGTTGAAGCAGTAGTGGGGAGTTCCAAACTCCCAGGTGGAGAAGATGATGATGCTTCAGACATGATTGATGTGTGATTTTTGGTAACTTGCAAGATTGGACGACCGTTAGTATAGATAATATAGAAAAATTTCTGGATTCTGGATATTTCACCACCACCTACATATGTTCTTGGAAAGGTGTTAGTTTGCATCAAACCCCAAAAAAGATATAAATAATAAAATGACTTAGGAATTTGATCTATGCCCGGGCTTCTGAGGATTCTAGCTCGTGTGATGAAATGAAATAAAGACCAAAGGAAGACTTGGAACCCAGAGTCTGGAAAACTAACCATTATTTACATGAACAGAAATGAGATGTACTGGGCTAACTTGGGAGCATCATGTGGTCATGCAGTAAAGGGAGTAATGGAATTAACATCAACAACTTTCCAAACACGCAAGAACATGAATGCCACTTGGGCTGGTTTTGAATTCTCGCATGTGGGAGAATTAAACCTGCTATTAAGACTAAACTGACAGAGGAGAGAAATATTCCATGGCTCAAACCAGTGAGGTGTCGAGTTCAAACCAGGAGGACATCTCTTGGGCAAGCTCCAAATTTAGGGTATTGATGTGTGGAGCGTGATGAGCTCGCCACAAAATAGGAAGGAAGGATATACAACAATACATAAAAATGAGATAGAGGGCTAAAGCACAATGAGGGTCGAAGCACAACTTGCAGGCTGACCCAAAACAAGCCTATATACATCCATTTACAAAAAATTACAGAATTTACAGAATATGTACAAACATCTACACTAATTTACAACTGCACAGAGGGCAGACAACCCTCTGGCAAAGCCATCCCAAAATGGGAGGTGACGCCAAGAAAAAAACAAAAAAAACAATGGAAACAAAAACCAGAAGCAGAAACGAGGAAGAAACCAAAAGCAAGAACAAACAAAAACACAAACAAAGCATATTCAAACATGAGGGAAGAACCAGAAGAGCCTACCTTAGAACGTGGATAATGCAGGGGAACAAGCATAGGAGGTGCTCTATAACTAGTTAACCTTGAAATGACCATGAACGCACCACCGTTAATCATTGTTCAAGCACCGTTAATCACCGAGAGTAATTTGCACTTAATTGTTGTTTGATCACCTTAATCACTCTGGGTAATTGCTCTGGATAATTTGTTCATGGTAAAAGTTAAAGTGATAGGAAAAACCTATTTATACCCTTAGGATAAGAATGCATTTCTTCCTTTTGCAAATCCCAAAAAATGCAAACCTCCAGACTCTGGGCCTGGGGATTTTGTGCAACCACACCCTCTAGAAAAAGAGGAAATGGTGACAGAGAATCCTGGAATCTAGAATCCAGCTGGAAAAAAGGAGACAAACACTCTAGGGTTGAGACCCGGAGCAAAGAGAACCAAAAATAGAGAAAATGACCCTTGCAATAGCAAAGGCCAGAGAAAGACAAAGAGAAAAAGAGACAAGGCAAAAGCGAAAAAGGGAGACCCAACATTTTGCCCACAAAATGTAGGGATGGGTATGTAGGGCATAACAAATGGCAACTCGCTAGGAAAAATGCCTTAGCACATTTGAGAGCTTCAGAATCTCTGGTTAGCAAAACTGGAACTTATCTTTACCCAGAGTATTCTGCTTACAAGGCGCGAGGTGTCTGAGAAAATCCAACTCATTAATGATTCACTCCCTCAGTCCTTCGTCAACTGTGAGGTGTGCACTTTGAAAGAAAAATCAAGCTAATAATCTCTGGGAGAAGTAGAGAGGAGGCACTGAATTCATTAAACCAAAGTCATCATATCTATCACATTTCCCCAAAATACCAGACTTCTCTATTCTTTAGTTCTTTTCTTTCCTTTTCTTTTCTTTTGAAGATGGGAAGGCGGTACTTCTTTCATCATGAACCTTAAGCTTAGCTAATTTTTACGGCAATACATCTTTCACCTTGCCATCTAATTTAAAATTGTTGAATAGGAGAGAACATTTCAGACCCAGGATAATATTATGATTTTTAGACTTGGTCAATAACTAGTGTAACTAATCTTCCCTCAAGGACCATGCAATTACTTGCTTCTTAGATTTTCTGTTAACCAATATTGAGACTATCCAGATATGAATCAAATGAAAGATCACCCATAACCTTTTACCTTATGCACAAAACAACTCCAGAGTGTGAACAAATTCCACCGTGCTAACAATAGATTCTAGACTAATTGAAATGCACAAGGTACCATTCTAGGGACTAGATGTTATGCGAAGCATACCTGTCTACAAGAAGAAGGAAAAATGTCGGGAACCCGAAAAACAAATGCAAAACAAAAGAAAACCAAAAGCAAAAGAAAACAAGGAAAGAGAAGGTGATCCCAGAGGACGGCTGACAAACTATTTACAAGGAGAAGGCACTCCAAAAGAAGTACCAGGAAAGATATTTACAAGAAGGAACTTTACATATAGTACAACTTCAGACAAACTTACCACCTACCTCATTCAAAGTAGTGTTTGAGGAACTGTCCATTGACAGGAAATGGGATGACTTCTTCAGTCATAGTACTGAGGCGATAAGTATTTACCCTACAGATCTTAGATATCAGATATGGTATGAGCCAGAGCCTTTGAAATTTGGTGTGCTTTCCCTTCTTTTCCCTGGCCTTGTCCCATAGGAGGACTAAGTCTGAAATCTGAAAGGCCTTATATTGGGCTCTCTGGTCAAACCATCACTTTACAACTACTTGATGATGTGCAAAATATTCCAGTGTCGCATCTCTTTGTTCCTCCATTCTCACCAGGTTCAGAAGCTGAACTTCCACAATGTTGTCTCAGTTGTTAAATTCCTGCATAAACAGTGAGACTGGGATTTGTAAGTTGATGAGGAAAACTAGGTTTTGGCCATAAATGAGGTGAAATGAGGAATTCCCCAGGGCTTCCTTGATTTGGATATGATCCACCCAGAGGGTGAACCTAAGCTTTTGGTGCCAGTCCCAGGGGTTTTGTTCTAACAAGTGTTTGATCACCTCTAATAGATTTTTATTGGTGGATTCAGCCACACCATTACCCTGGGGGTAGTAGTTGTTGGAGAATTTTAATGTGATCTTCCTCTCATAGGTCCATTCAATTAATTGCACCGAATAAAATGTCAGACCATTGTCACACACTATAGCGAAAGGCATTCCGAATCTAGTGACTATGTTCTCTTCCAGGAATTTGATAACTACGCCCGCCATGTTGTTTTTACAAGGAATTGCCTTAGACCATCAGGTGCAGTAATTGGTCACTGTCAAAATATACCAGTGGTTGGTGGATGAGTTGGGGTTGATTTCCCTGATAAAATCAAATTCACATTGGGTGAAAGGTCTAACTTCAAAGACCAGTTGTAAAGGCATGGCCGAGTTTCACTCACAATGTGCTGCAGTTTGGCAAGTATGGCACTTCCTCACGTGAGCATAGACATCCTTAAAGATGAAGGGCCAATAGTACCTGGCCCAAATAATCTGGTGGGCAGTGGCATCAGCTGATCCATGCCCGATTCCAAACTTCCCATGAAATTCTTCTATCAATTTAGCAGCTTCGTCCCTGTCTACGCACCGGAGGTAAACTCCCTCATAGTTCCTGCAGAAAAGCGTACCATTTTAATCATGAAGTGTACACTTTTCAATCATAGGGCATGAATTTTTTTTGGGGGAAGCCCCTTTAGGCATCTTTTGTTGAGAAATAGGTACACCAGATCGGTATACCATGGGTCTGGAGTGACGGACTCCACTCTGTAGGTTTGGCATTTGATATTTGGAGTTCTTTCTACCATTGCTCTCGACAATACCTGGCCTCAAACTATCTTCATCAATTGCATTTCTAGATCATATTCTTGGAGGATGTCCATCCATTTCCCCCGGTATTCACCCAGTTCACTTTGTAGTAGTAAATATTTAACTGCCTAGTCTGGAACGATAGCATACACTTTGCTCCGGAGAATATAATGTCAGAATTTCTTCACTGTCCGGACTAGAGAAAAATCCTGCTTTTCCCAGGACGAATATTGAAATTCATCATTTTTGAAGGGGGAGCTCATAAAAGTAATGGGTCATTCTTCCCCTTCAACTTTCTGGGTTAGGAATGCCACTGCAGAATGCGGTGAAGCAAAGGAGTATATGTAAAATGTGAGGGAATAGTCCTGACTTGCCAGGACTGGTGCCTCCACTATGGTTTTCTTAATCTGGGAAAATGCTCACTTCACTTTGGGGCTCCACTCAATCCTTGTGTCTTTCTTCATTATATCATTGAGTGGCTTAACTATCTCGACAAATTCAGTGATAAACTATCGGACAAAGTTTATCTTTCCGAAGAAAGATCTCATTTCTTTCTTACTGCCGAACATCTCTAAATTTAGCAGTGCTTCAACTCTCTTGGGTTCAATAGATATACCCTTCTTAGAGATGATGTTCCTGAGTAGCTTCCCTTCTGTGACCCCAAATATGCATTTCTTAGGGTTGAGGGAAATTTCATATCAGCGACATCGCTCACAAATTTGGGCGAGGTGGGAAGAATGATTACGCCTATCTCAGGAAAATACTGTCAAATCATCCATATAGATGATTATGCATCTATTCACTAGGCCCCCAAACACAATGTCCATAGCATTTTGAAATGTTTCCCCTATGTGGATCAGGCCAAAGGGCATTCTCCGATATGCAAACATTCCCCACTTGGTGGTGAATGTCATTTTGTCTCTATCTTCGTACTTAACCATGACCTTGTTATATCCGGAGTATCCATCTAGAAAAGAAATCATTTGGGAACCATTAACGATTTGAAGCACCTCATCCAACGAGGTAAGAGGGTGATTATCTTTCTTACATGCCTTGTTCAGATTGTGAAAATCTGCACATAGGCAGATTTTTCCGCTTTTCTTTCATACGGGGATGAGGTTGGCAACCCAGGTTGTGTGCTGAATAGGAAAGATAATTTTGGCTGATAGCAGTTTATGAACCTCCTGATGAATTAGAGGTTCAATCAATGGGTTTACCGGTCTTTGCTTTTTTCGGAAGGGCTTAGCATCTAGTTTCAGTGGGATGGTATGAGTCATGATGGATGTGTCATAGGTCTTCAGATCCTTATACCCCCAAAAAATTACGTCAATGTATTCTTAGAGGACCACAAGAATCTTCTCCTTCTCCTCTTGGGAGCATAAGGTTCCAATATGCACAAATTTTTCTTCACCGAACTAGCCGATGTTAACTTTCTCAAATTTTCCTCCCTCGAAGGAGGATGATATCTTCTCTCGGCCCTGGGGGTCTGAATCAAAGATGCATTCTAGTGCTACCATCCCCTTAGGGATGGTGTTGGTTGATAGGTTTATGATCCTGTCATCTTATTCACCCTGCCTGGTATCATCGTGATCTCGTTCTTCCACTATCTGGTCTTCAAAGATGCCAACATTGGCCATGAAGGCCAAGATATGTTGGTCATCCTCAAACACCTGAAAGTGGGTGACATTGTCCAGGAAGGACAGGGTGGGGACCATCTCAAGAGAAAAATTTCAGAGTCTGGAGCCAGTCATTATCTTGAGGGTGCTAGCAGACACGGCAAGGGCATCCGGAACATATTTGCATTTTCGGGGGATATGTTCGATTCCAAAAGCATTGAAATATTTAATTAGGCTCCATGCCTAGTTTTTGTATGCGGCCATCCTTTTTTCATGATAAGTATATTGGCTCTGAACCTGTTTAACAGTCAACTCTTAATCACCCATTGCCCGGAGGCAGGTGATCCCTTTTCTTAGTGCGAATAGGAGTTCAAGGACCAAGGTCTCGTACTCTATGATTTTATTCATGCAGTTGAACTACATCTTGTAAGATGTGAGGAAGGATTTCCCCCGCAGATTGATTAATTCCACTCCAGCCCCGCAGCCTTGTTTAGACCGAGATCCCTCAAACTTTAGGGTCCACAGGTCATTGTTTGTTGTCTAGGGATGGGAAGGCAGAGTGGCATTTGGATTGATTTTGGGAGGATTGTGAGGAGTTTCCTCCCACTCTGATGATGCATGGGTGAGTTCTTTCTCTAGAGAATCCTCTTGTTTATATTCCCAAACAATTGACACCTTAGGCATATCTTTGGATGAATAGCTGGATCCAAGTGAATCGGCTTTGTGTTCTTTCTCTTAGAGAGCATTGATATGGTGAGTAGCAGCGGCAATGCAAGGTTCACAGTCTAGTTCAAAGTGTTTATGGTAATGTACCTGGCACCAAGTGTCAGACAAGAGTGTGGTGGGGGCTGTTGTACTACCTTGTGAGTTTACCTCACCCTTCAATTTTCTGTCTAGGTCCTGAATTCTCTGAGAAACTATGGGATCATCCTCAGGGGTGAAATCAAATGTTAAGATCTCTAGGGGTCGGTACACCCTAGGAGAAGTATCAGTGAAAAGGACTTCATTTACCCTCCAAACTTTAGTGAGGGCCTATTTCATCCTAGGTTCACTCTCTACCTAGATCTGATTCGATGGTCCCTCCTAGGGGAGCCACAAGTGAGAGAAGTCAGTAGAGAAATACATGTTAAGGGCCTTAGACCAATTCCAACTCAATAACATCCCATAAGTCTCTGGGATGTCCACCACTTGAATGTCTATTATGCTTGATATCTGGGGGTCCTGGATGAGATGAATCCTGACATTCTTCAGCTCACTAACCATTTTTACAGTAGTTTTGTCCAATTGGACTACTGCGCCTTTTGATGGAGTGGGAAAGATTCTGAGCTTCTCGAAGATAGATAAGGGCATGATGTTTCCCAAAGTACCAGAATCTATAGGAAGTTATGTAGGTTCTTCCCTTGTATGTTCAATCCTAGTAGGAAGGGAGGATCCTCTGTGTTACCCCAGAAGACAGCCGTGTTGGCATCGTAAAATGTGACAGTCTTTGGTGGATGCCTTATAGCCTCTGGGTTTCCCAAGAGCTTTAGAAGAGACTTCTTCTGCTAGGGATAGTTTAACAAAACCTCCATCAAGGTCATGGAGGTGGTGGTGTTCTCTAATGCCTTTGTGATGTCAAACCTACCCCCCGAGAATTGACTTCCTCCAGTCGGGTCCTTAGCTTGGTTAGAGCTAGGTCCTTTCGGAGGGAAGGAGTGATCAGTTGTATTGTCCCGGGGAGGGGTATCTTTGGGAGGTGTTGGCGAGTAAACTAGTCCTTTACCAGCCTAACCCTGAGTGTTGTAGAGAGTCTATGGATTGGTGAAGGCATTGGCCTCAAAGGCCAAAATAGATTCGTCAAAGAGCCCCTGCAGTTTGGGTTCTTCTTTGTCTTCTTCATCCGTCGTGAATAATATAGTCTCACAAGTGAATGCACTATGAGTAGGTTCTGATGCAGATGACTCTGGGGAAGCAGGATTGACAGGTTGTTGTCTGTCTGACTGGGAGATCGTGATGATCTTCTCCAAAGTGGTGTAGTTCACCTCAGAGTGAGAGTTGGTGTCATGCAATCTACACCAATTGGTCAGGGGGTGGAATTCTGTAAGCTGTGCAAAATGACTAGGTCTAGCACCGCCCTGAGTGGTGTTTTGGTTTGAAGGAGGACCTCTGGTGTTTGCGTTGTTATTCCATTGTTGTTGATGGGGCCGAGGCCTATTGTTGTAGTTTCTTCCTCCAAAATTGGTATTTCATTGTAAGACATTCCCTCTCTAGGAATTGGAGTTGTGGGGTGTGGAGGGCCCACCTTCAGTTGTCCCATGTCCACAATCAGTGAGGCCACCAACCGCTGGAGGGATTCAACCTCGGCAGACAGCTAGGTATTTGCGTCATAGTGTGACGGTTGTTGCGCTTGGTTTTCGGGGAAAGCGGTAGCAACTCCCAGATTCAAGGATGGCAATCCTCTAGTCATGGGTGACTAGAAGAAGGGTACTTCAGAGGGTTGTGTCATGGGTTGTTGCATTTACTGTGGCTGATTTCAGGGAACATATTTCAGACCTGGTGTTATCTAGAATTATGATGGGTATACATATCAGGCCTCCTAGTCTATTGACAGAGATGGGCCCATGGCCATCACGGGGGCACCCATGGATGGATTGGGGTTATATCCCCTACCATGAGAAGTTCCACTGAGTATCATGTTGAATGGTGGGTTTTGCCCAATCCCGCCGGGAGCTTTGCTCAAACCGTGGGACAACTCCAACGCTAGGGTGTAAACCTTTGCCAGAGTATCCCGGTCATTTGCGGTGGTGATTCTCCAAAGGAGAGTTGCAACAAAAGGGTCCATGGCATTTAGGTAAGTCTGGATGGTCACATCCGTAGACGGGATGAAGGGGCCCGTGCACTGCTTCAAGGCTCGTTGGAACCGATGATTAAATGTTGCGAGGGGTTTGTTTGGTTCTTTCCTGATGGAGATAAATTGGTTGTGGGACCAAGCTAGGTCCATGTGTACACGGAAGGCCGTCGGGAAGGTGTCTTCCATATCTTTCCAACTATTGTTGGAGTTGGTCGGCAAGTTAAGGTGCCAATTTAACTCATTCTGCACTAAGGACTAAGGAAACATCCAGGTAACAACATCCTAATGTTGTATCTAGTGTCGATTCATGGCATCCTTATAGGCCTGAAGATGTTCTTCAGCAGTTCGTGGGCCTAGATGTTCATATTTGGGGCAGATTTTTTTTGGATGCGGAGGAAGATTGTTGGTTGCACCGAGGAACTACTCCATTAGGGACGCAGTGTTACCAAAGTAAGTAGCCATCAGGGGTGTTTGATTTTGGCTAGATTGTGCTCTAGTCCCTGAGGTTATCTGATGGATTTGGATGTTCTAAGGTGTAGCAAATCCCTAGATAAGTTTGGCTAGTTACTTGGGTTGCGGGGTCCTTTTCTTTCAAGCAGGAGGCTCAAGTTCGACAAACTTTCTAGGATTCAGGGTTGATCTAAGGATTCTTTCAAAATGTAAGGGTGAAAAAGACCCTATCCCACCAAAAGCTTGACTCCTAAAACTATGGCTTGGGGAACCCTCAGGCGGTGCAAAATCAAAATCTTTCAAAGGGGATGAGCTCATGCCCTCCTTATAGCACCAGTTTCTATTGACGGGACTTTGTGACCGGTCTCATCAACAGATGAAAGTTGTCCCCGGGTACCGAGGTACTGGCCAAATTTGCATGTAAAGGTTTTTTGGGGAATAAATTCTTCGTGCCTTCAAGCACCTGAGTATCGAGTCTCGACGGTGTAGGGAGCTAAGTTGGGCAAGTGATGTTTTTTTTCGGGGGGGTAGATGATTTTGACTCGTCTTCTCTGGGGATTTTGGTGATAGGTCAGGGTTTCCAACAAGCATGCATTAGTTTACCAAATAAACTTCAAAATATAGGCTGAGGTTAGAGATATTACTTCTACTTATAATCATGCCACATATTTCTAACATCAACAATGTTGTAATGAACTACACTAAATAATGAATGCATACAGAACCAACAGTTCATACATATTCAATAGCAAGGGGAAATGAGATCATCTAATCTAACAAAACATCAGAGAAAATTACATTAGAGACATACAACATGAAAGAGAGAGGTTTCTAACTCGGAGATCAAAAGACTAACAACATCATTGCCAGAAAATCTTCCTTCTTTATTAACAAGGTGTTCTAGCATCACTGGCATGTACATCAATGGCTCCAAGAGAGCATATAACAACTAAGAACTACTGAGCATTGAGCTTTGCAACTACTGAGAATGAAATGCTAATGGTATTGGAATGCAAAATCAGCAATTTGATCGATCCTTGAAATGAGGTCAGACTTCTTATTTATACACATAACTTGCCCTAAAACTAACCTAATCTAACTATACACTCAACATTAAAATACAATATCTAGTGGCTGGTACTACCTGCACCACTTTACAACTACCTTGAAAAGAGCAGAGGTCTGACAGAATGGAAGAAGAAGACAAGAAGGGAAGTTGGAAGAATTGGCCTCGAGAAGAGGGCCAGAGTAAGAATAGAAAGAATCTGATCCCCCTGGAGTTTGAGGCTACATGCCTCATTGATGCGAAATGTGGCTCATTGTCTTCAATGTACTAGGTAGTTAATGTTGGAGCAGCGCCTTGGGAAAATTGTCTGTCAGAGTCGTCCCCCAACCTGACATATCTTATCAGGATCACCTACATTCTGACCCCCTATTATTAACTATTGGATAATGACCGGTCGGCTCTGGGGAACCTGGATGCGGGTCATCGAAATAATACAAAACTGTTGGATCCAAAATCCTGAGATCTGGGAGCTTACGCTCAAAGAATAATGAATGTTTAAAACTGCACCTTGCTGGTGAAACTCTCCAAAATCTGGAGAACTTTACTGTCCTTTGTTGTTCTTGAATGCCTCCAAAATTTGGCTAATGCCATCTCCATCTATGTCCTTAACACTATTCCACCGGTCGCGGACAGCTCTAAACTTTTCTTTGATTTCTCTGGCCCCGTCCTGAAATTCATCTACTAATTTCACAGATTCATGAGCCTGGAGCATCATCTTAGATATTCTTGATAATTTCCCTCTGTCAAAGTCCCCGGCAGACTGATACCAAGACTCCATCAGTTCATCATATTTACTGAGGACATAATCCTCTAGGGCACAAGTTTCGGTGGTGAAGGGATCAACTTGTGAAACCCTTCTAATGAATGCTTTGTACAGGTCCAAAGGATACTGGACCGCTATGAATTTCTCTTTTAGGGTCGTAACCAGTTTCTTTCTTACCTCAATCTTGGGGCCAAGTCTAGAGTTCTAGACCCAGAAGAATTTGAATAATTCCTCTCCCAAAATTCTTGTCTCGGTAATGGCCTCTTCTCTGGAGTTGATGACTTCATCTAATCTAGTCCTCCACCCTTAGTACTTTTCTAGGTTCCCTTCCCATAGGGCGACAACACCGTTCACCTGGCCCAAAATATTGTTGACCAGATAAAGGGCTGGGAGTGACGCTTCTAAAAATTTCCTTATGGACTTGATCTTCTCGGCGATCCACCCATCTACAGCCTGTGTCTTCTACTTCATGGCCCGAAGAGCATCCATGTCACCCTACAGAAGTGGTGGTCCGGAGGTGGAGGCTTTTAGATGGATCTTGGCCAGTGGCTGTGTAAGTTCTACCAGAAGTCTAAGGAGATTTTCATTTTTCTCTTTTTCCTCCTTCAACCTCTGCGCATGTTTATCATATCAGGCTTCAACTACCCGAGTAGCCTCTCTTAACAGGTCCAACTCACCCTATTTGTCTCTCATCCCCAGAGGCACTTTTGTGATTGCATAATCTTTGGCTCTGGCTATTGCCGCATCTGTATGTGGGGGAGGTGTTGCGATTATTGTAACTATATCTTCGCCCAGACTAGTCTGAATGGAGTGGAGGGTCTGGGCCTTCTTCTGTTTAGGGGCGCCTTGTGTATGTGCCATGATCTCAGCTAGGGAGAGATGGGCTTTTGCCTCTGCTGGGGCCTTCCTCTTCTTAAAGTCCACCAACCATTGTGGTGGCGGGGGTGGCCTCACTGCCAAAGTTTGATCAAGTGTATCCCCTCCAGGGTTCCGCTGTGCATCCCTGGTATTCAGAGTTTCTTTGGACTCCTTCTCCATGTTTTCTGGACCACCTACATCATCCACTTTTGTGGTGTCAGTATTTTCTGCCTCAGTGTCTGTGTCTTTAGCAGCGTTGATAGAATCAACATTAATATTCTTAGGGTCATCTCCCTCTTGTCGTTGATGTTGTTGTTCTTCTTCTCCGGCATTATCTGCAGGGACATCCTCCTCCATTGGCTTGTTCTCCAGAGGTGGCGAAGGTGTCTGCACTGGATCTACTTGTAATATCATCGTGATCACCTGGCCAAATGTTGTACTACCTGGGGTGGGCGGAGGCATCTGGAGCATGACAGGTGAGGTTATAGTTGTTCCTGTAGGTCCGATTCCCTCAACCAATGTCGATTTCTCATCCTACACTTGCCTTTTTCTATGGTTTTGGTCTCTGGAACCTGTATCTCCTGTTCATCGAAGATGTCTATCTATTTTGGCTCCTTTTATTCTTCTACCTAGACTTCCTGCTCCATGGCAGCTTCTTTCTCTGGGATCTCCCTTTCAGTGGGGATTATTATTGCTTCTTGGGTGGTGATTTCTTCCACCACTTTCCCGATATCCCCTTGTAATTTCACAAGTTTGTCTGTCCCAAATATGTCATCAAAGTCATCATGCGGAGGGGAGATCTCTGGGGTATTTTATGGCTGGTTTTTTAGCTTAGGAGAGTCCAAGGAGACAATCTGTACTTCGGGGATATCCGGCATCCCAAACTCTACCTCTACCCTTGGCTGAGGATTATTTATCCTTCTCTTCTTCCTCCTGGTTACCAATGGTGGCCTGATATCTAACATAGTTGCACGCTCCTCCTCCGCTTTGGTCCTTGTTACTCGGACCATTAGTTCTGCAAGCGAAGGAGAGCCAGAAGGAAGGGCAGGCTCCACTAAAATAACTAGAGTTCCTAGCCGGGTGATTAATGCATCCTTCATCTGTTGGGATGTTGTTAGTTGAAGCTGCAATTTTTCCGCAATGGGAACTATGGATGGGACCTGGGGGGAGTCCCAACTTTCCTCTTTCCTCTATCCTCACCCTGCGAGGAGGTTCCGGCCCCAAGAGTTGATCCCTGCAAAAATGGGCCAACTCTTTATGTACTTTTCGGACACACCCTCTGGAAATACGCATGACTATGTTCAATTATATTATGGGTGATGTCTTCAATTTTCGGGCCTTCCGGGGTATCCCAGTTCACCGGAGGGAGAGCCATTTTGTCTACTCCTTGTTCTTTGTATTATGGGTCTTCTGTGGACCCGGTATCCAAAAAGTCCTTGGGAAAATTTCAAATCTTGAGGCGCTTCATCATGCCCTATGTCATTCGGACAAAATGCTATTTCCAGACCTCAAAATTGTCTTGGCAATCTTCCCAAAAATCTTCCAAGTGAAGCTCATGTGGGTCTGCTACCCGGAGAAGTGTCATTGCTATCTTGTCCAGCAGATCAAAGTTCTTCCACTCCAAATAAAATTTTGCTAGCCCTAGGCACTTAAGTTCACCATCGGCCTCCTTTGCCACTGTCAAGATGCAAGTATAGTTTCTGCAGGTTATTGGGAATGGAATGTTACTGACCTTATTCAATGCAAAGAGGGCATGTAGCTTCAAAATTTTCCTGTAGTATTCCAAAATAATTATCCTATCCCCATAATGCTTGGGTAATAGGTAGGGTTTCTCGGAGAAGTCAGTCACCCGAATGTAAGTGTGTTGCTAAAATTGAATGTAGTAATGGCCATAAGTGTTGACCAGGGTCATTGCCTCCTTCAAAAGTTTGCATCTGGCATCCTGAGTGGGCGCAAGAATATTATAATAAATGAAAGCATCATTTACCCTGCAGAAGCTAAGAAAACTGGCCTCCCATTGGATTTGTGGGAAATAATCTCACAGAGCATTCTGGCCTTTGCCAGTCCTGAGCTCTCCGACTGTAATTAATCCCCTGGTGATGGGGCGTTTTTGTGCCAAGGGCCACAAGACATAAGAATTCATGTAAAATTTAGGGGACCGAGTGACCTTGACGAGCTGGGCATCCACGTGATTGGTGATGATAGTGGCCCAATCAAAAATTTGCCTGTCAGAGGAGATGTTGAACAAGAAATAGTACATCCATGTTGAGAATTCCTGGGCATGGGGCTCTCCAAAGACCCTGCATAAAGCAATGATCCTCATCTGTATACTCTCTTTGAATTCCATCCGGGGATTTCCAGCTTCATCTTTTTGTAATCCTTCCTTGGCACTTTGAGCCAATTGGCATTGAGGTATTGTTGGGAAATGTGCGAAAGTTTCTCAAATTCACCTAGGGCCAGGGTCTAGGTGATAACAGCTACTTTGGAAAATTGGGGGATTCGCAGCCCCGAAGTAAAAGTTGCGGCATCTAGAGACACCATGGGTTTTGGATAGCCTGTCAGAACTGTAGTGGCAAGCACGACAATCTAGCTGGTTGTGTTGTAGTGTTCTACCAATGTGAGAATGAGATTTGGAGCTTACACGGAGCAAGGGAAGCAGGCGGCCTTAAGAATCCTAGAGGCAGCTACATTGAGTGCCATCGGATCTCTGACCGTGCGTTGAATGAACATTATTTTCACTAAGGCCTGCGTTTCAGCCCATACTCTAACACTTGTGTCGGTAATCAATTAAAGCTTGGAATCGACCTTCGATCCTAGACTATCTTCTCCCTTTAGATACTTGATTGTTAGTGGGAGTTTCTCTAAAGCCTTCTCAGCCTTTGTTCTGATAGATGCCTGAGTTGAAGTAGTAGTGGGGAGTTCCAGACTCCCAGGTGGAGAAGATGTTCATGCTTCAGACATGATTGATTGGTGATTTTCGATAACCTGCAAGACCTGAAGACCGTCAGTATAGATAATATAGCAAAAATTATAGATTCTAGAGATTTCCCCACCACCCACATCTATTCCTATAAAGGTGTTAATTTGCATCAAACCCTAAAAAAGATATATATAATAAAATGACTTAGGAATTTGATCTGTGCCCGGGCTTCCGGGGATTCTAGCTCGTGCGATGAAATGAAATAAAGACCAAAGGAAGACTTGGGACCCAAAGTCCAGAAAACTAACCGTTATTGACATAACCAAAAATGAGTCGTACTAGGCTGACATGGGAGTGTCACATGGTCATGCAGTAAAGGGAGTAATGGTATTAACATCGACAGTTGTCCGAACACGCGAGAACATGAATGCCACTTGGGCTAGTTTTGAATGATCACGTGTGGGAGAATTAAACCTGCCATTAAGACTGAACTGACAGTGGAGAGAGAAAATTGTCATGCCTCAAACCAACAAGGTGCCGAGTTTGAACCAGGTGGACATCTCTCGGGCAAGCTCCAAATTTAGGGTATTGACATATGGAGCACGACGAGCTCACCACAAAATAGGAAGGAAGGATATACAACAATGCACAAAAACCAGATAGAGGGCTAAAGCACAACGAGGGCCGAAGCACAACTCGCAGGCCGACCCAAAACAAGCCTATATACAGCCATTTACAGAAAATTATAGAATTTATAGAATATGTACAAGCATCTACACTAATTTACAACTGCACAAAGGGCGGACAACCCTCTGGCAGAGCCATCCCAAAATGGGAGGCGCCGCCAAGAACAAAAAAAAAAAAAAAAAACCAGAAGCAGAAATGAGGAAGAAACCGAAAGCAAGAACAAAAAAAAACACAAACAAAGCAGACACAAACATGAGGGAAGAACTAGAAGGGCCTACCTTAGAACATGTAGAATGTAGGGGAATGAGCATGGGAGGTGCTCTACAACTGGTTAACCTTGAAATGACCACAAACGCACCACCGTTAATTATTGTTTGAGCATCATTAATCACCAAGAGCAATTCACTCTTAATCGTTGTTTGATCACTTTAATCGCTCTGGATAATTTTTCGCGGTAAAAGTGAAAGTGATAGGCAAAACCAATTTATACCCTTGGGGTAAGAACACATTTCTTCCTTTCACAAATCCCAAAAAAGGCAAACCTCCGAACGTCGGGCCTGGGGATTTCATGCAACCACACCCTCTAGCAAAAGAAGAAATGGCGATAGAGAATCTCAAAGTCTGGAATCTGGCTGGAACAAAGGAGATAAACATTCCAGGGTCGGGGCCTGGAGCAAAGAGAACCAAAAATAGAGAAAATGACCCTTGCGACAACAAAGGCCAAAGAAAGACAAAGAGAAAAAGAGACAAGGCAAAAGAGAAAAAAGGGGGACCCAACATTTTTCCCCCAAAATGTAGGGATGGGTATGCATGGCATAACAAAAGGATTTGGGGGCAGCAAAACAAATCCTTGGTATGAAAAGTTTTAGAGATAGGAAGATCAAAAAATTGACTCTATCTTAGGATGATTATATTGAAAAGGTGTTGCAGAGATTCTGCATGAAGAATGAAAAAGCTATCAGTACACCTTTGCCTCTAATCATTTGAAATTTAATAAGAGATGTGTCCAAAGACATAAGAGGAGGAGGTGCCAGGGTGCCATATTCTTCAGTTGTAGGAAGTTTAATGTATGTCATGGTCTGCACTAGACCTGATATTGTACATGCAGTAGGAGTTGTTAGCAGATATATGAGTCATCATAGAGTTAAGCATTAGAATGTGATAAAATGGAGTCTCAGATACTTGAGAGGTACATCTAATAGATGTTTGTGTTTTGGGGGCTCTAGTACTAATTTACAAGGCTATGTTGACTCATATTTGGTAGGAGACATTGATACCAGGCAAAGTATAACAAGATATGTTTTTACTTTTGGTGGAACAACGGTGAGTTGGATCTCCAGGTTACAAAAGGTGGTTTCTTTATCCACCACAGAGGTAGAGTATGTAGTTGCAACAGAGGCAAGAAAGGAGATGATATGGATGCAATCCTTCATAGAATAATTGGGCAAAACCTAGGTTAACAATTATCTGTTTACAGATATCCAAAGTGTCATTCATCTTGCCAAGAATTTTTCCTTGCATTCAAATACAAAACACGTACAATTTGATGAAATTATTTTTCCATTAGTACACTTAGTGAAAAACATTGACAGAGATCATTGGTACAAGCATAACCGGCCAACTACAAGTATAACCGACAGACAGTGAGCATACCTGACAGAACAAAATGTCATGTGAAAATGCTAAGTATGGAATTGATCAACGAACACTGACAAGTGTTGCACCAATGAACTAAACAAGACATCACCGACGGGTCAATGACATAACATAAAGATCATCACCGACGACACAGTTTTGAGAAAAAAACTGATGGAGCATAAAAAGGCATACCTGATAAACAGTTCAAGAAAGGAACACTGACAGGAAGGAAAATTGACAGACTAACAGAGAAGCCCGACCATCAGAACTGACAGTTAGTTAGAGAACCCGCAAATAGTGGATCTGAGATTTACACGTCAAATAAAGCATTGTAATTCTATTTTTAGAGTTTTAATTTGTTTTAAATCATTACTTGAGGCTCAAACAAGCATAATGTAAATGTTTTAAAGCATCCTAATGGATCTAAAACATATCTAACTAAAGATCAAGGTCAAGTTGTAAACCTTGGATCTAGAGTTAACTTGCGAAAGTGTGAATCAAGAATAGAGCTAAAATCTAGTATAAGTAGATGTTCAATCAATTGTGAATTATGAATTCATTGTTTTTGATAGTCATGAAGAGAATCTAAGGAGCAGAAGGCAGAACTCATGCAAAAGTTCAAAAATAGAATATATCTAGTTATCAAGAATACACAGAGGCTACCGACGTGTAGAGAAAGGTATTATTCAATCATGTAAGGATGATTACTCATACATAGGAAGCTTTATTGGATCTTTTATCAACAATTAGAGATTGCATACATCATCAGATCAAAGACTTATGTAGTTGCATTCTAACAAGTGCATCACATCTAAAATCCTTTTGTAGAAGGTGGACTTAACCGTTCTTTACAAATCTCTT
>MU226267.1:3988314-4001088 GCA_018584345.1 Thuja plicata | reverse complement strand
ATAGATTCAATTGTATGATCAAATAAGCATATATTTAACAACACTACATATTGTTGATCATAATCAACATGATTAATAATAATGATTGGCTTATATGTATATTACACTCAGCAAGGAGACATTATCATATATATATATATATATATATACACTAGAGAGAGAGAGAGAGAGAATTTGACAACTCATTTATGAATTATTGTAGTGGTGTCCATCCATTAGAAACAACTCAATTATGGATTCTTGTTAATGTTTATAGATTCAATTGTATGATCAAATAAGCATATATTTAACAACACTACATATTGTTGATCATAATCAACATGATTAATAATAATGATTGGCTTATATGTATATTACACTCAGCAAGGAGACATTATCACATCTATATATATACAGACCATGTATACTGGAGGATATATAGTGACCAAATATACTAGAAAATATATACATAGCATATATACTAGAGCATATATAGTAGAACAATATGAACCATAGAAGCTCTATATAATTTATAGTAGATACCAATCACGTTGTTTTATTATGCCAATAATAGTTCAAAACTTAGAAGTCAAATTCTGATGTCCAGTGACTACCTTCGTGGTGCTAAAACTTTTCTAGGGATTAGAATTCACAATTTTTATAAGTAAAAAAACACATACCATGCCTCGCTTCACTTTTGAGAAGAGGATGACATAGTGTAGAAAGTAGAAACACATACCCTACCTTGCCTTGTATGTCCTCCATATTAAAGAAGTATTTTACTGATATTTGGGTAAAATTTATCAAACCAAGAAGAACATGACTATTTTACTTCGAATCTGAAAAGATTGTGGCATAAATCTTGCTTTGCCCAAGTTTGACAATGGAAAAAATTGCTCGACAACATACAATATGGAGGACATGGATACATTGGATATAAGAAATCAGTTTTTTTGCAAGTTACCATCAATGTTATATTTTTTTTTTCTTACTTGCCAAATTGATGACTAGATTCAAAGTGTCTCTCTCATCTTCCGTATACACATACATTAACTATTAGTTGTGGTTTCTAAATAAGCACAATTCCATTTTTGATCGATAATTATAATGAATATTACATTACTTAATTATCCAACATGAATCAAAGAACTTTCTACCATGAAATTGCATGCCATTTCTCTACAAATCGCATAAGCAAAACAACCTTTATAGGCCCTCAGTTGAATTTCTTTAAGATCTGAAATCTGAATGTAATTCACAACCGTGAATAGGACTAAGAACACATCAGAAACATAATATACACAGAGAATTGTTAGAGTTTTACCAATGTTGTTTTGAAAGTGTCCATCCTTCAAGCACAACAATATTGTTATAATGATTTAGAATAACTGAGAGGGGGATGAATTATTTATCCAAGGTCCAGATGTACCAATTGAACTTTCAAACACTTTAACCAACTCAGATCCACTCAGTAATCCACTCGGTCTCTATAGCATATGATCAGCAATATAAACTTGCAGTTACTGTGCTACTCTAATCAACTTGCAGAATATAAAACTCTTAATAGTACAATACATCAAATAACATTCACACAAGTATGACACCAAGATTTAATGTGGAAATACAATATGGGAAAAACCACCAGTAACATTCTACCAATTTTTCACTCTTCTGAAGTGAGCTCTTTGAAAAGCCAACCTGGTTAAAGGTTACAATACACACTGTTACATGTGAACCGGTTAAAGGATTTAATCATCCTGTTAGAAGTGAGCCTTGTTAGAGGGTTTAGACCATTCCATTAGAATTTCACCTTGATTAAAGGATTTAACAATATGACTATTAGGTCAACCTTGTTTAAAAGGATTTTGCAACTGATACAAGGGTTAGAAAGTAACAACAAATTGTGATCTGAAATGTACAACTCACTTTGAAAATACAAATCCAATTATAGCTCAAGTGTTAATTCACTAACTAGCCTTCATTGTCATCTCTATAACTTTGATCTATGTCTCTGATCTTTGATCTTTGGTCTACTTGGAAATCCTTCAAGCAGTCACCACTATGCAATCTTGTACTACTCTCTTCAGCCTTTTCTTCTTTCTACTTAGATTAGCCAATCAACTAAATTAACCTCATACCACTCACACATAACCTACAATTAGGTTAAACTTATACCTCTCTGATCAGGTGTCTCGATCTATTGTTTCTTAATCATCATTGTATATCTTAGGTTTAGGTCAGATCCAACGAATCCTTCCATCATTTCATTTCCATCTACATTGTAGAATACATCCTAAAACTCATTCTTGAATCCATACATAAAAATGGTTAAATATAAATTAAATGCTCATTTAATTCTCTACAAAAATCATCTCTATCTTAAATATGCTTCACATATCCCAATAAAATCAACTATATTGACTGAGCTCTCAAATCTCTCTCAAACTATCATAATATTGACACTCGGTCAATATTGTGCACTACCGCTTGGTCATCTCTGTGTAACTCGGTAATTCTCTGACACTCGGCACATACTGATGCTTGGTCAACACTAAAATTTTCTTAGCATATACTAGCACTTGGTTGACACTCACATCGCTCAACATTACTTGGCACTACTCGGCAAAATTGTTTTGAACTTATGTTTCTTTAACTTCTGCTCTGTAACTCAGTCAAGACTAATCTTGTAGTCATCCAAACTTCACTTAGACTTGACATAAATAATATATTACCTTTTCAAGGTGCGATCTCATCAAGTACCCATTGTAGTTTCACATAACTCAACCACTCCACCAGGTCTTCTTGTTATCTCTCCTTTTCAAATCTTCTTCATCAATCAATTAATATGACACTTTACAAGATAGAAACTATCTTACCAGTTAAGGTTTGACATCAATGGCAATATAACAATTTTTTCAATTGTAGTTTCTCTATAGTCAAAAAATGGAAGCACTTCCATTGTAGACTAGTTTAGCCTTCTGAGTAAGTGGTTTGGGGTCATGTCAAGTGCCTTGAATGGGTTCCTGATTTAGACCTGGCTTTCCCCTTGTTCTACCCCATTTTCCACCTCTCTCTAGCCAGTTTTTGGCATTCTGGACTGCAGATCTAAGATCTTTGACCTCAGGGTCAAGGTTGAAATTTTAGGTCTATGTCAACCTCGACCCTGACCTAAGTCGAGGTCAACCTCACCCCTGACCTAGGTCAAGGTTGAGCTCAACCTTGAACCAGGGTCCAGATTTTAGGATCTCACAGTTTTCGAATGTCGATCTTTGAAAAAGTTAATTCCCGCTTCCGGGTTGGTTGTTTCAGGTTTTGGAACATAAAATATTAAATTATATTTAATATAGGTCCTCTCCTAGGGGTAAAGGCTTTAATTGGAATTTAATTCTCCTATGTCGACCTCCTTAGAAGATTGTGCCCTAGTTTCATATAAAAGGAAGTTTTCCCCTCTCATTTTCTCTAACCACAAGCAATCAAGCAAGAAGCTCTCCAAAATCTTCTAATCGTGATCAAGCATTATCAATAATTATCAAGTGAAGTTCAAGCAAGATAATGATAAATATTTGAAGCAAGCATCTATCCATCCTCAATCATTCAAACATTCATTTTCATCAAGGAGATCCATTGGAGGCCATTGAAGGATTCAAGCTACATAGTGCCCTTTTTGGTGATCTCTCCATCCACCTTCTTCCAAACCTCTTTCTATTTAAGAACCCATTCAAGAATTGGTGTTGGAGATATAAAAGAAATTGATTGAAGAAATCCTATAGTCTACTTTCTACATTTATGGTGTATACATACTTGTGGATCCACGGATTTGAATCCGCCATAAGGACTTTTACAAACAAGGTGAATTTGTGCATTTACTTTGTTTATATTTATGCAATTTCAATTATACTTTGAGGTTAATTCCAAAATCGGGGTTTGACTAAGGCAAACCCCTNCCCCCCCCCCAACAAATAAACCTCTTTTTCTTGAAGGTACAGGTTCAGGACTATGGATTTTAGGGCAAATCCAGATACCCTTTTCGACCAACTTTCGGGATCTGCGAACAGATTTTCTGTCAGACCTGTGCAGGTTAGGGTCAAGATTATTGGGTCAATGGTGACATTTGTGGGTCAAGGTCAACATTTTTCTTAGGACAGTGTCGAATCAGAAAAATATTTCTGTGTTTTGTCCATCTCTGGGTTTCTGTTCCGGATCAGGCTTCGAATTTTCCAGAAACAGGCTATAGACATCAGAAAACAACATTCTTCAAATATGCAATACTTTAAGGTTGGTACGTTTCTCCCTTCCATTTCAATTAAAGTTCTTTCTATTCCTAGATTTATCACACACTTTCCTTTCTAAAAGGGGTATTTAAGATCCTTTTTACCCTTATTTCTAAATGAATGATTCTTTTATGCATTGATCCTTTCTTGAGGATTAATCAATTTGGATCTCTCATTTGTGCATTTAAGGACAAAAGAGGGAACATCTTATCTCCCCTACACTACAATACAACTACATTAAATGTAAAGGTTAAGGAAATCAACACATTTTAACCAAACACCATACCACCAATAATAAATATAAAAATTATTATTTTTCTTCCTTTATAGTTTCCAACAATCTCCCTCTTTGGAAGTGATGGAAAACACATGCAAAAAAACAACATATGCACGGTTCCCAAACAATCCAAAAAGTATGTTCTGTAAACAGATTTTCATTAATGTCTGTAGCTTCATTATGATTCTCTCCAATATAAATATTGTCTCCCTCTTGGATAGATTTATCTCTATACCTTATCTCCCTCATTGTTTATTTCTTCCTTATGTATATCTAGCTTACTAATTTCTCTTATGTATATCTCCCTCTTTGACAACAATACCAAAGACATACATCTTCAACATGTAGATATCTCTCTGTTAGGTTTCTAAATTCTATGCTCCCTCTGTCATCAAGCTTATGACTGATCAAAATATTTTTCTTAACACTTCACAGCTTTAGGCGAATCCTAAAGTGTGACCACCTTTTGCATCAATCTGTGAGATATTATATGTAATACATTTGATGCAACCACTCCATGTGACCTCAGTAAGCCTCAAATAGGGGAATCACCCCTAATTTTCCTCTTAGACACTCATGAGCATCCTTAGGTAAAGCTTTAGTAAATATATCTGCCAACTGTTCCTTTGTATTAACATATTCAAGTCTTACTTTTGTTAGTAATAACTGAGAGGGGGGGTGAATTAGTGGCCTCAAAAATATTCTAATTAATCAACCCAAAAACTTAGTACCACAATATTAATCCTCTAGTTATCTTCAGTCCTATAAGATGAATGCCTTTAAATATACTTATCAAATTACTACTACTCGGAATGCTTTGTTAAACCTTATTCTCTATGTTTACCGAATAGCAATCTTTTAATTTACCGAAAAATAGTAAATTACTTAGAGTATACCGATCAATCCAGATTAGCTATGTGTAATGCAAAACACTAAAGTAATGACTCATAAACACATTGACACATGGATTTTTAATGTGGAAACCCTGTTAGGGGAAAAACCACTTGGGACTGGTAACCCAAAATTTTCACTCTTCTGAAATGAGCTCGGTGAAGAGCCAACCCTGTTAAAGGTTACAAACACACTGTTAGGTGTGACCTTGTTAGAGGATTTAAAATATTAGTTTGTCACTTGATATCGGGCATTTTTATGCTACCTTCCTTGTCCAAACTCTTCTAGTTTGTCAAATGGTATATGGCATCTCATGCTATCTTCATGACCAAACTTTTTGATACTCCTTGGGATGTATCTCAATATAGAAAGGATCTTTAAATACTTCTCAGTTAAGAGACTTTCTGAATCAATGGTTAAACTAAAACATTATGATCTATTCACATATACAAATTATACTTGCAGATTTTCAAATCTATTGTAAGCTCATAAAATCAATCTAATCAATATATATTTTCAATACCTTTGCTCCAATTTTGTTTTGCTTGGTGATGTTATGCTTTGTTGCTCGGTGTCTGCATAAATCTTTAGCTCTTTCCTCATCTTGATTGATCAGGACTATATGAAGTTGTTCTTCATCAGTTTCTCTCCAGCATCCTATTTTTCATTCACTCCCCTTAATTCATAATGAATTAAGTTGTCTCTTTATAGACACGATATGATTGTTGTTAGGTTCTTGATTTTATTGATCTTGGCGTGATCCACAATCTTAGCCAATTTGATTTAAAGCAAAACTCTTGTTTTATCTCACAAAGATCTTCTTGCCAACTTGACAAAATAGCTTTAAATCCTTTACTTATCTCTGGCTTTATATTGTCTATGAAAACAATGATAACTACAATTAAGTCTATATTTAGCTCTGCTAGCTAGATATTTTGTCATTTCTGAACTTAAGTTAACTTCGTTGTTTTAACTCTTTCATAGCTTCGGTCAACACTCCAATTCTCCTTGGGCTTCTCCATTGGGGTTGTCTGTCCATCGGGGTTGTCTATCCTTCGAGCATGTTTGTCCGTCAGGTTACACTACGATTCTGGCCGTTAGGTATGCTTGTGATCTTGCTCATCGGTAATGCTCGTCGGGTTCTTTGCTTGGGCATCACTGTGACTTGACTTTTGGTGATCTCTGTCCGTCGGGTTCCACTAGCCGTCAGTGTTTGAAGTCACATAGTGAATGCTTGTCTTTTATGCATTACTGAAAGCATAATTTTTATCTCTCTTATTCTCTAAAGTCTTTGACACTTTGATTATAACCAATTAGATTATATCAAGTTGACATTAACGACAATACAATCCATTAACTAATTTAATGTCTTGCATTATCTTTTTGCATTTCGGTGATCAACTTAACATCTTCAAACATTCAATCAGTTACATGTCATCAATCTCTCCCTTTGGCATTAATGGCAACATACTACATTATCATACTATACTATCACTAATACAATATGAAATATAATAGTTTCATCAAGCTTTCCTATTGTAACTGTTACAAATGTATGGCTTTCAGTAAGCTCAAAATAGCTTTGATTTGTTTCTTGAAGAGTGGTTTCTTCAATCTTTAATCCCTTCATTGGATAGATGTAGCATCTAATGTTTTTGTTCTGATATGTGCTCTACCTTGACTATTCCTCTTCTTGATAATCTCTTTTTCCTTTGACAAAAATCTCTCTCTTTATATGAACTCTCTCCCTTTGTTACTTCTCTCCCTTAGATGGATATTTCATATGTAATCAATCTCTCTCCCTTAGATTGAACTTCTTTTCATGGATAATGATATAATCTTTTCTGATCAATGAGATAATCTCTCCCTTGTGAATCCTTATATCTCTCCTTTATGATAATGAGATAATATCTCCCCTTGACAGCAATGCCAAAAAAAAACCCTTCTTTTTTTAATCATCTTCCATCCCTTTATATAATATATTCCTTGAATTTCCCTATCCATCGGCAATACAATGTCTTTGGTGTTCGATGCAGATTTGTACCTTGCTATGTACAAATGTATCTATTGTTGTCCATCTTTGGTGTTTGCATCAACATGAATGATCCTCAGATTATGTGTAGGCTGATGCAACCTTCTAGGCAGCTTACTAACCAATAGACAAGGGTTGGACCCCTAGTCTTTGTCTCAGGTACTCAAATGTATCCTTTAGTAATGGCTTGGTGAATATATAAGCTAATTGTTCCTTTGATTGAACATATTCCAATATTACCTCCTTTGCTTGCACTTGTTCTCTCAGATAGTGATACTTGATAGCAATATGCTTAGTCTTAGCATGCAGGACTAGATTCTTAGAAATGTTAATTGCACTGGTATTATCACAATAGATAATTATTGGTTCTAGAATCTTCATATTCATACCTTCTAACAACTGTTTGATCCATGCAATATTGGAGCAATTTGCAGTAGCAACCACATATTCTGCTTCTGCAGTAGACTGAGAGATGCATCCTTGCTTCTTGTTGATCCATGTGACAAGTCTGTCACCCATGAAGAATGCTCCTCCAGTTGTGCTCTTTCGGTCATCAATGTTTCTAGCCCAATCAGCATTTGTATAGACTTGTAGGTCAAATTTTCCTTCTCTTTTATACCATAAGCCATAGTCCTCGGTGTTCTTCAGATAGCTCAGAATTCTCTTGACAGTAGTCATATGTGATTCTTTGGGATTAGCAGAGAATCTTGAAACTATTCCAACTACATGTGTTATATATGGTCTGGTATGAACAACATACATTAGTTTGCCAATCATTTATCTATAAAAGGTTTGATTTACCTCATTTGATTTGTCTTCTTTTTTCAACTTACATCCGGTAGCCATAGGTGTTCCAACTGGTTTGGAATCTTCCATCTTGAATATCTTCAACACTTCCTTGATGTATTTGGACTGGGTGATATATATTCCTGCATCTTGTTGAAGAATCTATAGACCAAGAAAGAATTTGATCTCCTAAAAAATATACATTTCAAACTCTTTTCTCATTTTGTTAGCAAAGGATTTGCATAACATTTCATTTCCCCCAAAAATGATATCATCAACAAAGATTTCAGCAATCAGAATATTACCATCAGTATCTTCTTTTAAGTATAGATTGTTATTTTCACTTATTCTAAAAAATTTTATGCTAATGAGATAGGAGTGAAGTCTTTCATACCAGGCTCTAGGTGCTTGTTTCAATCCATACAAGGCTTTATGTAGTCTACATACCATGTTTCTCTTGTCTAGATCAACAAACCCTTTTGGTTGTTCAATGTATACCTCTTCTTCAAGTATTCCATTTAGTAATGCAAATTTGACATCCATCTGGTATACCTTGAATCCTTTGTATGAAGCATAAGCAAGTAAGATTCTAACTCCTAGTCTAGCAACGGGTGCAAAGGTTTCACCATAATCAATACCTTCTTTTTGTGCATATCCCTTGCATACTAATCTTGCTTTGTTTCTAGTGACTTCTCCATTCTCATTCAACTTGTTTCTGAATATCCATTTGGTACCAATGACATTCTTGTCATCTGGCCTTGGTACTAGTGTCTGTGTACTGTTCTTCTCAATCTTTTATATTTATTCAATCATAGCACTGACCCATTTTTCATTTTCAAGTGCAGTATTAACAGATTTAGGCTCAAAATCACAAAGTAAACATCTAGTGTTTAGTGACTTACTTCTTTTTCTCATTCTAGCCTTATTGTCTCCTATGATTTCATTCTGTGGATGATGTCTTCTGACATACTTGGCAAGTTTTGGTTCAGCTCTATGTTCATCATTCTGATCATCTTCTTGACCTTCATTCTGATCTCCATCACTCAGGACATCATCTTGAGGATTTTCCTAATTTTCGATAATTGCAACCTGATGCTCGGGTGCAATGTTTTGTTGCTCGGGAGTGATACACTGTTGCTTGGGTAGAGTGTCAGGTTTTGTATAAACAAACCTGTTGTGGTCCCCAGGCTCTCTTCTGCTTTCCTTATCATTCTTTTCTACAAATTCATCTATTTTCACATTTGCACTTTCAATGATCTTGTTAGATGACTTGTAAAGACATTTATAAGCCTTGATTTTGGTTGAATACCCTAGGAAGATACCTTCTTCACTTTTGGAGTCAAGTTTTCCATTTCTATCATCCTTCAAAATATAACATTGACTACCAAAGATTCTCAAGTAACTTACATTGGGTGTATTACCAGACCAAATTTCATAGGATGTCTTCTTTGTGTCCTTCTTCAATTGTACTCTACTTAATGTGTATACAACAGTATTGACAGCTTCCCTCCAGAAAGTTTGAGTTATTCTCTTCTCAATCATCAATGTTCTTGCATAGTCAACAATTGATATGTTTCTCCTCTTAGCAATTCCATTTTGCTGTGGTGTTCTTAGTGCAAAAACCTGTCTTTTAATTCCATGCTCATTGCAATAGTTAGTGAATCCATCTGAAGTAAATTCCCCTCATCTATCTAACCTTAAGCATTTCAATTTATTTTCACTTTGTTTTTCTACCATAGCCTTATACCATTTAAACATCTTGAATACTTCTGATTTATCTTTTAAGAACATAATTGTCATCATTCTAGAATAATCGTCAACAAAGAGAATAAAATACCTATCTCCATAGTAAATCTTTGTCCTCATGGGTCCAGATAGATTAGTATGGAATAATTAGAGAATTGCATTAGATGTATGGGTTTTACTCTTAAAACTAGACTTTATCATCTTACCTTTTTGACAATTCTTGCACATTATGTGCTTGGGCTTAGTCATGCTTGGTAAGCCTCTGACATTCCATTTGTTACTTATCTTTATCATATTGTCAAAATTCACATGACACAATATTTTGTGCCACAACCACATGTCTTGATTTCTAGCCATTAAATAAGTGGTGTTAATGTCATCAAGATAGAAAAGGTTACCTTTTGTCTTCTCACCGATTCCTATCAACCTTCCTGATTCATTGAAGATATTTGCCTTCTTATTTTCAAATGCTACTCTGCGGCCTATATTGGTCAGCTGTGAGAAATTTAACACGTTATAATTCAGTCCTTTTACCCAGTAAGCATTTTCACATTTGATCAGGTTATTCAACATTATAGTTCCTTTACCTTGAACTGGACAAGGTGTGTCATTACCCATTCTTACTAAACCACCATTATAGTATTCAAAAGTCTCAAAATTTTGTTTATCACTGGTCATATGGTGAGTGCAGCCACTATCTATGATCTAGACATCATTCTTAATAACCTTAGATATGAGTGCAGTTTCATACCTTTCTCCTTCTTCGTCCGAGTCATCCTTCATGGCCACAAATACCATCTCAATGTCTTCCTCAAATTCGGTGTCACTGTCATCAGCTCTATTCTCAGCTAGGTAACAAGATTTCTTCCCTTTGTCCTTGTAGTCTCGGGTATCTCTTTTGTTAAATTGTCAGTTGCTTCAGTAATCTCTGTTATCACCTCTATCAAACTTCTTCTCATATGATCTGTCATTACTTCTATCATCTTTTCTTCTGTTTGGACATCTTGCAGCAAAGTTTCCAACCTCTTTACAATTGAAACATACAAGTGGTAATTTACCTTTGTATCTTTACCTTTCTACAATCTTCTTTCCATTAGTGCTTCAATCTCATCAAGTCCTTGATCCTCATTATCACTTTCACTATCATTTCTAATAGCATGTATATGACTTGAATTGCTTATTTTTAAAGAAGATTTGAATGAAAATTCTATAGATGGTAAGACACTATTATAAAAGTTATTCATCTCAAATGAAATCAGTCTACCAATTAGACTATCTAGAGTAACTGTATTGTTTGCAACTGCTCTCATTTCTTGAATAGCAGAAACTCTAATAGCATACATAGGCAGTAAGGTTCTTAAGATTTTACTTACCACTGTCTACTCTTCAAGTACACCTCCAACTCCTCAGATAGCATTGACTACCTCTTTGATTATGCAGCTATACTAAGTGATATTTTCTCCTTCTGTCATCCTTAGGTCATCAAACCTCCCTCTTAGGATTTCTGCCTTGGCTCTTAGTACATTAGCATCTCCTCCATGTACCAGCTTCAACTTATCCCACATTTGCTTTGCAAAGGTGCAGGTTTTGACATCTTCAAACTCAGCATCAGAGAGTGACGAGGCAAGTTCTATCACCATGCAATTATGCTCGTGCTTTTCTGTTAATTTCTCAAGAGTGTGAGGTCTTGTAGGCAACACATATTCAGTATCAAGGTATTGAGTAACATCATTTCCAATACCTGATAGGTGGAGTCTCATTCTACTTTGCCATGATGCAAAGTTTTCTTTATTCAACTTGGGCACATCTTTTCTGTTCATCTTGTGATCTTTTTCTTGAGTTGTTAAGCTCCCTTTCTAAGCACACAAGCTCTGATACCAATTATTAGTAATAACTGAGAGGGGGGGGGGGTGAATTAGTGGCCTCAAAAATATTCCAATTAATCAACCCAAAAACTTAGTACCACAATATTAAGCCTCTAGTTATCTTCAGTCCTATAAGATGTTTGCCTTCAAATATACTTGTCAAATTACTACTGCTCGGAATTCTTTCTTAAACCTTATTTTGTATGTTTACCGAGTAACAGTCTTTCAATTTACCAAAAACAGTAAATTACTTAGAGTATACCGATCAATCTACATTAGCTAGTGTAATGCAAAACACTAAAGTAATGACTCATAAACACATTGACACATGGATTTTTAACATGGAAACCCTATTAGAGGAAAAACCACTTGGGACCGGTAACCCAAAATTTTCACTCTTCTGAAGTGAGCTCGGTGAAGAGCCAACCCTGTTAAAGGTTACAAACACACTGTTAGGCGTGACCTTGTTAGAGGATTTAAAAGATTAGTTTGTCACTTGATATTGTCAATGAAAACAATGATAACTACCAGTTAAGTCTATATTTAGCTCTGCCAACTAGATATTTTGTCATTTCTGAACTTCAGTTAACTTTGGTGTTTTAACTCTTTCATAGCTTCGGTCAACACTCCAGATCTCATCGGGCTTCTCTATCGGGGTTGTCTGTTCATCGGGTTACACTACGATTCTGGCCGTTGGGTATGCTTATGATTCTGCTCATCAGTAATGCTCATCAGGTTCTTTTCTTGGGCATCAATGTGACTTGACTTTCGGTGATCTCTGTCCGTCGGGTTCCACTAGCCGTCGGTGTTTGAAGTCACATAGTGAATGCTTGTCTTTTATGCATTACTGAAAGCATAATCTTTATCTCTCTGATTCTCTGAAGTCTTTGACACTTTGATTATAACCGATTAGATTATATCAAGTTG
>MU226267.1:3948881-3977702 GCA_018584345.1 Thuja plicata | reverse complement strand
AAAAGGAATCACAAAACCCTAAAAAGGGAAACCCTAAGGTTAGCTGAAGCAAACTAGAGTGAATAGGTGAGTTACTAATTAGATCATAATGATTTAATTAATAACCCGATAGACTATTACTCTAACAGAAGGTGCACAAAATGAACTTGATACTCTAGCTTACACATAGGTAAGATGTGGAATCATGGGCGACAAATTATGTACACCATTTGTGGCAGAATGCCCTGGAAAAACTTCTGTAGAATGTGGATGCACAAAATTGATTTGGATGAAATAAGTTTCAGAAAACTTGCAGGCAAATAGAAGGCGAGATTCAAAACCTCTTCCCATGCCAAACTAGAGGTTCCAAATTAGTGTTTGAACATGTTTTAAAGTATATCGGTAGAGGGATTTCTGTCAGAAGTGACACGATATTGTTTGACAAGGTCCCCCAAACATGTTTGGGGAACAATGCTTACATGATATGTTTTGTGGAAAGAGGTTTTGAAAATTTCGAGAAAACATTATCTTGGCAGGTATTAAACAAAATGTTACAATTTTCAATAATATTCCTCCAGCTTGTGGTTATACGGAAAATGTTGAATAGAGGATGAAAGCATATGAAGCATGGTTCAAATTACTCTGGAGGTATATACAAAGAACGTGAATGATTGCGCAGGATATACACAAATGTATTTTAATACATGAGCATAGACAACGTATGGTAGTCTATCATGATTGCGCCACCATGTTAGGTGAAAAGGATTGGAACTTTTCAAGAAAATTCTAGTGGCATCTGTAATGATAGTGTTTCCCTGCCCGCGCCAATCTTGAAGGCCTTAGAAACAAGGATAGGTTAAAAGTCTGCGCACCAAGTTTGGTATAAGGGATTCTCATCAACATTCCTCATTTCTCGTGTTGGAGTACCATACTTTGTTGTACACCATTTTGGCGATAAGGAACTTTAAATTATTAATCTTCCAAACTTTGCCAATACATCTCCTTGCCTATGCCAACCTGGAAGCTTTTAAACAGAGTATGGACATCTATCAAAAGCTGCACAATTTTTAATTATTTTTTGAATCAAAATTATGGTAGTATATATAGGGTACATGATTTGTTTAAGCAAAATTCCTAAATGTTTGTGGTTTCATGGCATTTTTCATCAGTTATATTTGATGGAAATGTTTTCATATTCCAGTGTATGCACACTTTTTTGGTTTGAAATAGGAGTCTGAACCCTTCAAGAAAGTGGCAAGTCGGCCAACACACA
Source organism: Thuja plicata (assembly GCA_018584345.1). NCBI lineage: Eukaryota > Viridiplantae > Streptophyta > Pinopsida > Cupressales > Cupressaceae > Thuja > Thuja plicata. The sequence goes on along the minus strand of MU226267.1, from coordinate 3,976,450 downwards.
GAACATAGTTTTGTAAAGCAAAGCTATGAGGAAATTATCCCATGGTGGGAGGTATTTTCAAAGTGTTTTTATATCCAAGAGCACAATATGTAAAATGAATAAGAGAAAGAGGCTCTTGGTGATTGTGCTCAGTTGGAGGGTTTGGTGGACTTGAAGGATAAAGTAATTTTGTGGGCCCGCGTCTAGTTGGAAAAGATGTGGGAGGTGTACGTAGGGCCCGCATTAGTGACCCAGATGGTGGTGACAAGTGTTGTAAGGGCGCGATCACGCGATGACATCAACAACATGCCTAGTCAGACCGTGTAGTCACTCATGGTGCCAGGTGTAGATGATGCAGGCACCAACAAGGCATTTAGGTGGATATTAGATTAGGCTAAAAGCTAATCTCCCAAGAACACCTGCATGCAAACCTGTCACATGGAAGAAGCAAAGACAGAAGACAGAAAGAAACTATGGCGGCCAAAAAGACAGAGGAGACATCATGTGCTCAAGAAAACAATATATTAATGATATGTTTCTAGATTACAATGTGATGATGAAAAACTCCGTATCTAAAACAAAAGAGGTGAATCCTTATAAAGGAATCACGAAACCCTAAAAGGGAAACCCTAAGGTTAGCTAAAGCAAACTAGAGTGAATAGGTGAGTTAGTAATTAGATCGAAATGATTTAATTAATAACCCAAAGGACTATTACTCTAACACCACCCCTTAAGATAAGCTTAGGGAGAAGCAAAACCTAGGAAACTACTGCAGAAAGCAGGAAAGATGGGTCCCAGCAACAAGGCCTGATTAGGTACCCAAGTATAAGAAATAAACTAGATGAAGGAAACTGAGCCTTCAATCTAGGGAAAGTCCCAAAGAGAGGAACAAGAAAGAGCAAGAAGCATCTCTGAAGCATGAAGTTGTAAACTCTTTCAGAAGAAACTGCTGGAACCCCCACTGAAGTGCATGAATAGGTAGAGAAGACAAAGTCTGAAGAGCTGATCAATCGAACCAAGGAAGTAATAGAACCAACAGGTGGACCCCCCCCATAATGCTGAACAGGGAGAGGTGACAGGAACACTGAAATGCAATGCCAGACACATCTGCAGAAAGAAGAATCAGGAACACCAACAGTGCAACAGAAGTACAAGCACATGATAAAGGGCAGTGTCACCGACACACAGCATGGGCTAATGTCATGGAAGGTACGCTCACTTGACAAAGGTGGATGAGCACAAAATGACATAACATCATAACCCCCCATGACACTTTATAACTGAGTGCAAGTACAACACACATAAGGTGTTCAAAATCCCAGAAATATAGAAGTAGGCACTTTATCACAGTGCGTTTACAGAATAAAGAATGCTACAGAAGAGAAGCATACAAGCTTAGAAGTCAGAAAGAAGAATGAGCCAGAAAGATTAGAAGAAGAGATCCCAGGACCTGTAGAACCCAAGTAATCCGCTAGAGTGTGAAAGATGCCAAACTCAGAGGAGAGAGAACCTGGAGCAGAATCTAGAAAAAATACCCCTGCAACTGAATAGCTCACTGAACCAACTTTTTGACGATATCTGGTTTGCCAAAAATAGAGTCTGGATGAGCAAGATATGGCTCCCGGAAGGCAAAAACAAACATCAAACTTTGACAACAAAAAACACTGTCAAAATGGCAGAACCCAAAACCCCAACCTCCATCATCGGAAAGAGCTTTCTGACGGTATATGGAAGTCATAAAAACACCCCCGTATGCTCAAGATAGAGCAAAAACAATCCGGGAGGGTCAGAAAGGCCTCAAAAATAAAATTTAAGCCCCTGGGGCTGCAAAAACTCTGGCCCCTGGGCGCCATATGACCGCCGCAGGGGGGTGGGGCGGAGCCCCCAGTCACCCATGTGACCACCCGCTGGGCCAAAAGGGGCCCGCGGGGCTAAAGCCCGGGCGGGCGGCGGGGACCGGGAGGCGGGAACCGGCGGCAGAGGTAGCCTAGCGGCGCGACGGTGGCGGCTGGGTAGCGCAGCGGTGGCGGCGAGCCCCGGTGGCGGCACAGTGGCCGACAGGTTGCGCGCGGGCTGGGGGTAGAGCGTGGGCTGCGCGGTGGCGGCGTCAGGGTGGCGGCGCGCGCAAGAAAATCCCCAAAAATCATTTAAAAAATGAATTTTTTTTGAAGATTTCTCAAAAATCATGCCTGTACAGCCCTAAAGGGCCAAAAAAAATTTCCTAGATGCTCCAGTGTCCAAATCAAACGAGTTTTATATGGATCCTGGGGTTTTGGGCCTTCCAGACGCAACCGTGAGGTCGATTTTGGTCCAAAGTGCTCCAAAAAATAGTGACCCCCGGATCCAATAAAAAATACCAGAGAAAGACTGAAAGCTTCAACCCCCCGTGCTGCGAAGAGCTTGCTTCAAAAAAACCAGAACAACGAGCAGCAGGAGAGCTCTGATACCATGTTAGATTAGGCTAAAAGCTAATCTCCCAAGAACACCTGCATGCAAACCTGTCACATGGAAGAAGCAAAGACAAAAGACAGAAAGAAACTATGGCAGCCAAAAAGCCAGAGGAAACATCATGTGCTCAAGAAAACAATATATTAATGATATGTTTCTAGATTACAATGTGATGATGAAAAACTCCGTATCTAAAACAAAAGAGGTGAATCCTTATAAAGGAATCACGAAACCCTAAGGTTAGCTAAAGCAAAATAGAGTGAATAGGTGAGTTAGTAATTAGATTGAAATGATTTAATTAATAACTCAAAGGACTATTACTCTAACAGATAGGTGGATTTTTCAGGCCAATAGTGGAGTGACATGTGGCAGGGCATTTGGAGCATATGTGCAAAAATGTAACTTTAGTATTAAATTAATATCTTTTGATTATGTATAGTATTATTTTAAATTTGCATAGGTATAATGTAAAATGGACCAATGTTGTTGAAATATTTTTATTTCAAAATGATAAATGTGTTTTCACGGGAGGTTTTTCCAGATTTTCAAAGTGCAGAACATAGTAGCAAATGAATCAAGTTTTGTTGAGAGGATGCATGGAAATTAGATCAAATTTTGTTCTTTGAAGAGGGGGAAAAGATATTTTACAAATCAGATGTTTTGAGGGAGGAGACACATGTCATTCAGAGGTTAATTCTAAGTTTCTTCTTCTTCTATATATTCTTTTCTTTTTCATTTTGTGAAGGTTCTAGGTTTTGGGGTCCAAAGAGGGATTTCCAATTTTAGGTTCCAAGGGCTATAAGTTTTAGGTTCCCAATTTTAGGTTCCAAGGGCTATAAGTTTTAGGTTCCCAATAGAGGTTCCAGATTTTGGTGTGAGCAAAGCTCCACAAATTTTGAAGTTTCCAATCTGAGTTTTCTCCTGTTATGTAATAGTGGTGTGTGTTTTCCAATTTATGGTTGTTTGAATGCAAGTTGTAGAAGTGGGTATTTGAGCAACTTTCAGCCTTTTGAGTGGTTTTGCAATATTTTATGAAATTGTCTCCAATTATTATACATTTGATCATTTGAATGGATATATCAAAGATGTGTTTGTTCATCTCTGCAAATTCCTTGCAGTTGTGTTATTTGTGTATCAATATCTCTCAAAGAGAGTTAAATTTCATTATTCAAGTGGCTGTGGTTTTAAGTATTTAAGCTGGATGAGTGAAGTAGGATTTCATAATCTCATGAGGGGACAAATGGTGTAAGGCATTATCTCTTTGTGTGTCCACGAGCTAAAGTTTATTTGCTGAGATATTTCCTTTTATGGTTGTGTGTTTAACTCTGTAGCCCTGGAAGAGGCACTGATCTATTTATAGATCTGGGAGATTCTCAATCTTAATATAAATTAGAATATCATTTAATTTTATGTTGTTTGAGAGTTTTTCTCATGTTTAAGCCAAGTTACAAGTAACTGAATGCTTTGCCAGTATTTAGGATTGCCTTGGGTTATTGTTGATTTGTCTCATGTGACCGTCTACTGTTAAGTGATGTTGTTAAGTGTGTGTTATGGGTATTATTTTGTGCATCAAATCAAAGGGTTTCCTCCCTAGGTTTAGCAAAACCTGAAGTGTAGGAGGATCATTTGGATCCTTGTTAGTTGGTCCTTTTCACTGAAATGTTCAATAGTTGGAGTTGGCTACTCTTTAGTATCTATTGCTGTGTGAATGGGTTGTTGTTCTGTAGATCAATATAAAAAGCAACCAACAAGGAGTATGAGTGGTTTTGCTTGGAATGAGAGTACTCAATGTATGGATGTTGACGAGAGGGAGTGGGATGAGCTTTTGAAGGTAAAATGCTCTTTTGAATATGTTGATCTAAGAAATATTTCCTTCTTATTAAGTTAGTAATTAAAGACAGAGATCTAATTCATTCATTATGGAAACATGCAAAGAAAAGAATTCAAAAATGCCAAAGTGTATAAGAGACAACCCTTCCAATACTACAATGACCTAGCCATAATTGTGGGTAATGATATAGCTAAAGGTACTGCAACTACAACAAATCAAGAGACAGAAGAAGGGCACCATATGGATGAGGGCCTCAACTTGGATTGTGATGAGGAAATCCCTATCGGTACACCTCTTGAGACTACAACTGATTTGGATGAAGAATTTTATGATTCCAATCAATCTAGTGCAAGTGGTAGGCCAAATCCTTCAACACTGTCATCAAGGAGGGGAAAGAGGAAGAAGGAAAGCATGGATGGTTCGTTGGATGTGATTTGTGAAACTATAAAAAAACTGCAAGAGTACCTCTGTTTGCCTCGTGCTATCAAAGTGGATAAATCTGATTCAAATGTTGTCTTAGATAGTGTGTATGCAGCCTCAAAGGCATCCTTGATTTGAGTTGAGGCACTATGTTGAAGGCATATGATACCTTTATAGTTGAAACTGAAAGAGACAAAGGGTTCTTGAGAATGAATGAAGAAGAGAGAGTGGTATACATTGTAATGAAGAATGGAGATCTTTAGTTTCTTTTGTTTCGGTTTAAGTCTTATTATTTTAACATTGGCAAGGTTAGCCAAGATACTTGTTATATCAGCAACATATAGTTGATATCGGTGTGACATTATTTTTTTTTACCAAATTTACATATAGTGTTCTAATGCTGAAACTCAAATCACGTGTTTCGATTGTTCACGTATGGATGTTCTCTATGGTTTCTCTCTGCCCAAATCAACATTTCTCTTGTATATATGCCCGCTCTAGTATACATGGTTGCTCTAGTATACATGGCTGCTCTTTTTCACATATGGAAACCCTAGTATATATGGTTTCTCTTGTTCACATATGGTTGCTCTACTATATATGGTTGCTCTTGTTCACATATGGTTGCTCTACTATATATGCTCTAGTATATATTGATGCTCTCTTCCCAAATCACCATTCATGATTAACTCACTACTCCAGATTGTACAATTTTTGTAGATCGCTTGAACACCTACTTTTTTGCTCGACATCATATATACATGTAGTCATGATGATATAGTTTTTACTATTATTTCATGCATTATATATTTCATTCATGATTTACCTAAAAATGGATATAGTTGTTACCCCTGCTTGTACAATTTCTGTAGATTGCTCTAACACCTACTTTTTTTTTTGCTTGGCATCATATTATTGTTATAGTCAAAGCATGTGTTGTAATGGAAAATCATGTAATATATCTATACATGATAAATATATATTATTTGTGATTGGCATTATTTTGTTCCATTTTATATGTATATACCTCTTGACTTGTTTAGCCCTGTTGCATTAGAAAATATAAATAGAATACACCAAGGAGTACCACATGATGAAGATCAATTATACTGATAAATATGTTGTTCTATTGCAAAGTATCTGAACCATACATTTTGAATTCTTCAAAAGTATTCCAATAGTACTCATATGGCTACTCTACCCAAATTTTGTGTTTTTCATATTAGTTTTTACTGTTATATCATATAGTATAGAGTCGAACTGTTATGATACTAAGAAATATAGGTAATTTACAATTTTGTTTCCATAAATAGAGCAGATGTAGTTTTTGAAATTACTATACCAGTTCATAAGCAAATTTTGTGTATTTCATATAGAGAGGCTTAACTTTTTGTAGCAATTTACAAAAACTACAAACTGGAGTAGTTTTTGAAAATAGTACTCCAACTTGTACAAATTTTATTCATTGCTCCAACACCTACTTTTTTTCTTGGCATCATATATACACGTGTTCACGAAGAATTCAAAATAGACAGTTCTGAGACCGCATATGTTGTTCGCGATTTCAACTTACAGTCCATATTTATGATGTTACTCCTTGGTGTACTACATTTATTATGGGAACTTTGCTGGACGATATGTTATGAGAAGGATACAAGAAGCTTCAATTGGATATTGGCTTGTGTTTATTTTACTTAACAGTGTGTTTTCACACCACCATTTTGTTCTTGGATTTTGTTCTTCCCCATCTTCTATCTCTTGGTATAGATCTTACATTCTATTTTATGGCTTATAGCAGGCATTGCACTACTTCATTTTGGATCTTCCTTTTGCACTACTTCATTTACACTAAGTTGTTTTGTAATGATCCATATTTGTTCAACTTATTGCAAAAGTACATTCAACATTGGTGTGCTACTTTGTAGTTAAATAGTAAACGTTCTACTGATCCTGCTACTTCTTTGCGCATTGAACATATGTGGGGTCCCATTATTCAATGTTTTGAATTCTTTCTTGTATCAATATCTTTTTGTGTAACATTGTCCAAGTTGGATTCAACGTTTTATGCTTTCATTGTATTGAACATGAATATGCTAGATTTTTTTGCATCTACAATTTGATTTGATGTTTTTGCATGTTTATTTAGTAACTGTTTAGTTTGTTGTGCTTTTGTTATAGTGGATGAACGATATGGTAGGGTATCACTTGCAAACATTTGATGTGAAAAGGGGGTAATTCATGTACTATTTTTATTCCTCCTCGTTGTTTTTGTTCTTTGAGTTTGCTAATTCTCATCAATAAGTATCCTATCTAAAGTTATCATGATTTCAAGGATGTGAAATTGGTTAAACACAGTACATTTTCATTTTGTAATCAATACCATGAATCTCAAGTAAATGAAATTATATTTTGTAAATGTGAAGAGGGTGTTTACAATGTGATATCTGAGCTTTCAAACTCCTTTACATTCACAACCAATAGTTATCTTATATGTAGTTGAGGTTTTTATCCCCGACTACATCTCCCATTAAATTTTCATCAGAACTTTTCATTATCTTGTGATATTGCTACCAAGATTCAACTGTGTAGTTTTTTTAGTCAAACTCATTGACCCATGTTTCATGAGTAGTATTCCATTCATTCCCATGAGAGATGATTTCATGTCAACCACTACTCATGAAACACGGGTCAATGAGTTTGACTAAAAAAACTATACAGCTGAATCTTGATAGTAATATCACAATTTGACTTGTTGTGGAAAATATCTGCTACTTATCAATTTTCATTATCTTTGCAAAATGTCAGGTTTTTTTTTTCTTCAATTGTAATTCAACTTGCTTTAATATTTAATCGAGGGTTTTAACCCCAACTGTAGATGCCTTTACATGCGTTTCAATGTGTGGTCAGGACTAACAGTCCCAATAACAACTATACAAATGGTTTCCATTATGTGCAGTTAGGACTTTGCATTTACATTTTGTTTAGATTCATTATATCATCAAATATGAAGCATTTTCATTTTGTACTGTGATTGGCAATAGTCATGTTGCAATCTGATATGAGATGCTGTCTACATTAGTATGTTGCTTTTTATTGCAATTATAATTAGTATGAATGAACAAAACACTCAACTAAACAAAATGATGTGTTGGAATGACTATGCAATATTTGTTGATATAGCGTTGATGGCTTTGGACATTGTGCCTATGTGTCAATGGGGTGCTGGCCCCTGCATGTTGAAGACCTCACGCACAACAAGTAATCCTGAGCGTCATTTTGGGGTTGTCCAAATAGGAAAAAGGTTGTTAATGGAAATATATTTTATGTTTAAAAATAATGTAAGAAGTAATCATTTTAGGAAGAACTAATGTAGATTTGGTACTGCAGGGAAATAGTGGATGTCAATACTTTCGGTGGGTTGATGAAACCCCATCTACATCTACCCCATCTACATCTATACATGTTGTAGGAAATGAGTGCAACTTGTGCAAGGTTTGAGAGACAACTAGTGCTGTCGAGATTGCTTCAATGGTGAAAGCAAAAATCATGTTTCTGTGATGCCTTCTTTGTGTTGTAATCACACTACTTTGTTGGGACCATATGCGTAAATGTGGTTAACAGAGGGCTATTTTGGATACTGGAACTTTTTTAGAATTTCATGTAGATATGTTGGACATATTTTGGTAAACTCATGATTTTTTTGTTGTTTATGACTTGTTTATGATTTTCTATATAAAATTAAACAAAATAAAAAATTAACCTTACTAAAAAAATTTGAAAAAATAAAAAAATTAATACATTTAAAAAATAAACTTGTTTACGACTTTCTATATAAAAAAAATAAAAATAAATGAATAACTAAATTAATAAAAATGAATTATTAAATTCAAAAATATTAAAATAATTAAAAAAAAAACCATACTCAAATTCCAATTCCATTTTCAAAACGTGGAGCCAAAGAAAATGCATCTTCTTGCTCATATTCCAGGGCAACCAAACGGTCCAAACTATATTCCGAAAACCAAAAAATCAGAATATCAAATTCATAATTTGACCATTTCCAACATTTGATCAAATTCAACATTTTCTAATTCCTGCAACCAAACAAGACCTTATTAGGCCCCATTTGGTTGCGAGAATTAGGAAATGCCGGATTCGATCAAATGCTGGAAATAGTCAAATCATGGATTTGATATTCTGGTTTTTCATTTTCGGATTATAGTTTGGATCGTTTGGTTCACCCGACAGATGACTGAGAAGACACATAAGGAATTTTAATTGTTTATTTCTTAATTTTTTGAATACGGTGTGTATATATCACACATACATGTGTATATATATACACATGTGTGTATATACACACATATACATATGTGTATATAAACACATATACATAATGTGTGTATACATACACACATACACAATGTGTGTGTATATACACACACATGTGGATATACACATATGTGTATGTGTGTATATATACACACATACACACATTTATGTACATGTGTGTGTATACACATATACACCCATTTGTGTATATGTATATACACATATATGTACACATATACACATACATGTATACACACACATGTGTATATATACATATACTTGTGTGCATAAATACACATACACACACGTGTGTATAAATACACATACACACACGTGTATATATATACACATACACACATATGTGTGTATATATATACATGTATGTATATATACACACATACATGTGTAATATACATACATATATACACTAGTGTGTACACACACACATTTATGTATATATACACACATATACACGTGCTCGTATACACACACATGTGTGTGTATATACATACGTAGTGTTAGAAGGAGCTCATTTCAATTCCAATTCTAATTTTGAATTCCAATTCCAAGTTTTTTTAGGAATATATGAATGCTCATTTTGGGGCAAAATTAGAATTAGAAAATTCCTATTCTATTTTTATGGGGTCGACACAAATATCGAATTTAGCAAATCCAGAATTTATTAATTCTAATTCCACTCTAATTCCTACAACCATACCCACTAGAAAAATTGGTAAATGGCCGGAGTCCCTATCAAAGAGGGAGCTAAAATTAATACAAAACGAAGTAAAAACACTACTTAGATACCCTTTTTAGACCTTACAAACCGTAAGCCCACTCTATAGAAATCAACTTTAACTCTAAGTACAAAAGTTCTTGATACACAACTTATCAGCTCTGTTTAGTTAAATGGCATTCAACAACTTCAACATAATTTTGGTCCATATGACTTTAGTCTTGCATTATTCTCATACACTTCTGGCAAAATTATCAGTTGTTGCGAGGCAAAATTAAGCCTGGAAGCATAATTTTTTTGAGGATTTATAAATTCAAACCGAGATATAGGAAAATATGGGTTTGGTTGATTAATCCAGGATTTAGGGCTTCAAAGGTTTAATATATATTCATTCAGGATTATAGGGTTTAAGGGTCAGATTGAGCAATTCAGGGTTTAAGGTTGCAAGGGTTTGGTCAATTTGTTTACGTTATAGGGTTTTAAAGGTGTGAGTGGATACGCCAATGGACTTAACAAAGAAAGATCCCAGATTTCACGACGATGGTGATGACGAAGAAGAAGAAGAAGATGCAGCAGGGCGATGGGACGACTGGGAGGACGACGACGAGGAGTCTATGCAATGCCTTTGTCTTTTCTGCAATCAGCGTTTGAATTCAGCTCACGCTGTCTTCAAGCATTGCTCCAAAGATCATTCTTTTGATTTTTCAAGCATTAGAAAATCGCTTGCTCTCAACTTTTATGAAACTTTCAAGCTCATCAATTACCTGCGAGCTCAGGTTAGTCACATTCTCTATACCCCTTATTTAAAGAGTTGCCGAGTGCAATAGATGTATTACTGCTAATTGTTTATAAAAAAGGTGGAAAGGAATCACAACTCCAGGTGACCTACATTTACATTTGAATGCAAACATTTGATTTTTTGTTTTCAAACTTAAAATTGCTTCTGGAATTGCAAAAGGTTTTTGGAATCCTAGGTTACTTTAATATAGAACAAAATAGGTCCTCCTTGATTAAGCTCTATTTTTGCATTAGGCATATTACTTTGCTCTTTTCTCTGACATTACAATATTTGAACTTGTGACCCATTATTATGATGTTGCCATGTTTTGTTAATGGAGTCACTTGTTTAAAAGATACAGTTTAATCATTAATGGAGTTCTATTCTTGTCGTATGCACTTAGGTTCAAAGATATGTGTTAACTTATTAGATTGAAAATTTTCATTCTTTTATATGTGGCAAGGTTTGGCAACATCTGCCAATTTGTGATGCAATGAAGGCGTGGAAAAATATTTAGTTCTTTTGTACGTTTAGGAAATGGATCTGTTGTTTTATATACAGCGAGGTTTCAAGATATCTTCTGACTTTTGATGTAATGCAAGCTTAGGAAATAGTCCCAGTCTTTTATATGGAGTGAGTACTCTAAGACTTTTCATGTAATGGAAGCTTGGAAAAAAATTGTAATCTTTTAAAGTTAAAAGAATTGCGAAGTAACGAAAGCTTAGAATAGTGTTCCATTCTTTTATATGCAGTAAGTCATGAAGATATCTTCTCACTTTTGATTGTAATGAAACTTGAAATATCAGGAGAAAGAGAAGAAAACAACTAGTGACAGGTTGCCAAGTGGCATAGTCTGATATATGGAAAACTTAGGGTACAAAGTTGACATGAAGTACATAGCTGTAAGGGTTCTTCTGTTTCAGCTTGAAATATTGTTCTTTCACTGATTCAGCAATGTCTGTACTCGCTTGACTGAGTTGTTTTTGTGCTCATGTTGTCAAGGAGTATGATACTTTTTAAATCTTTTTCTAATTGTGCTTTGCCTTGTACAAGCAGGTCAACAGTTTCAATTGTGAATTTAGACATTTTAGTACACACTAGCCATCAGTAACAAGCAACAACCATAAGAACATGCCAATCAACTGTAAAATTATCAGATCATTATATCTAGTATCATCCATTAACGCTAGAAAATCAATTTGTTGTGGGCTGTGTTACCAATTTGGGCCCCCACAGCCTGGATCCAGTTTCAGTACATACCTGGTCCAGGTCCTTTTCTGGATCCCTGTGTGGGAACAGCTGCCCCTGCAAAATGGACCTGGCTTGGTCTGGGTTGGCTATGCAGTGTAGCTGGGAAAACCCAGGAAGATGGTCACATCAAGTTGTCTCAAGGCCATTACATTTAATGGAAATGATGAATACAAGTTTATGCACCTTGCTGCTACAAATGTCCTGCATATTGTAACTGCAAATGCCATTTCTCTGTTAATGGCAGGGGGTTACAAACAGTACCATTACATTTAGAAAGCCAAGAAGAATGTAACTGGTACACTGTCTCTCTGCTAAAAGTGTGATTAGTTCTTTGTTTAATGATGGCTGATTAGTATGTGCAAAAAGTTGATGGTGTTTTGGTGGTATTGTCAATACTCGTTGCATTTCTTCTTACAACAAATTCTGGCTTCACATTATTAAAAACAGCACATTCTTTACTTTTTAGTGCATTTAATGTTCACCACATTCATCTTATGGGTACTTACAAATTGAAGAATGCACGTATTATTATGATAGGTTAAACTTTGGCGGAGATATATTGATAACTGATAAGTAGAAGATATTTTCCACAGCAAGTCAAATTGTGATATTGCTATCAGGATTCAACAATGTAGTTTTTGAGTCAAACTCATTGACCCATTTTTCATGAATAGTGGTTCATAAGAGCCCATCTCTCATGAGAATGAATGAAACACTTAACACGCATTGCATCTAAGTGATGCTCATAGGGGTGAAGCATCAGGTCTTCCCGGGAGGTCACCCATCCCAGTTTATCACAAGAACCCATCTCTCTTGAGAATGAATGGAACATAAACTAGGATGGGTGACCTCCCAAGAAGGCTCGATGCCTCAATGCTTCACCCCTGTGCGCATCACCTAGATGCAATGGGTGCTAAGTGTTCCATTCATTCTCAAGGAGAGATGGGTTCTTGTGAACCACTACTCATGAAACATGGGTCAATGAGTTTGACTCGAAAGCTACACAGTTGAATCTTGAAAGCAATATCACAACTATATTGATAAAATTGCCTAATGGTCCTAATCTTTAGCCTCTCTACAATCTTTAGTTAATATGTATACAATTGACAAACATTAAATCTTTTTACGTGGCTAATTATGATTTTCTTATGTTTTTTGTATGGATGTATGTGGGATCATATTGATGTATCCAAACCCAAATCACTCACTTAGGTTGTGGGAGAATTTGAATGCGCTTGGATAATATATCATTATTGTATCAACTAATAAGTAATATTGTTGGGGTGAATGCATATATTACTTGTTCATTTTTAGATCTTCTCACCTAGTTAAGTTTATTTAGGGCACATGTATTTCTCATGTCTCAAATAATATGACTACAACACTTGTCATAATCATATGTATGCCTACATAGAAGAGTTTTCTTATCCATTAATCTATTATAATTGCGTATTTGTGTCTTTGGATAGAATAGGATTATTCTCTCATTTTACATTTCTTTGTGCATTTGCTGAAGCTCCTTGATCTTGGTAGGCTATCTCCATAGCCAAATCTTACATGGTATCAGAGCTTGTGGGATTGCTTTTTGTTAGCCTTTGGAGATCTAGGTTGCAAATCTTGTATTTTCTTGAAAGTTGAGTATACTCTTCTCTTGTATTGAATGACGACTTGGAGAATTATAAAGCCTTGATAGAAATTTAGGGGGTTCCCATTTGTAACTTTGTACTATAGGTGCATTTTGTTGTTTACAGAGCAAATTTGAGCACACCATTATGTCTAAAGGAGTTGCGAAAGATAGTTTTGCCTTTTGTTGTGTCCAATTAGATTTATGAGGCCATATCTATAGGGGTTTGAAGGAAGGTTTTTTTTTGTTGGCAACTGCAGGTCTGTGGTCATTCAAAGCATTTTATAGCAAAATTGACCTGGCCATTGTGTCTAGAAGGCTCCAAAACCTATTAGTTGAGTTGCAAATTGTTGTAATCCAAGCACTTTGCTCTCCTATGGAAAATTCACCACCCCCTCTCCTCATTTGTATAGATTGTACAATCACAAAATATTCTATAGTGGGTTTTGGCATAGGCAGAAATGGTTCGTAGATTTTTTTTTTTCATAATTAGATAAAAAATCTGCAATAGGGTTTAGGTTGCACCTTATGCACTTTGTAGGAGAAGAAGGTATGTGCACCCTTGTGAGAGCTCATGGCAACCATTAATGGTGTATCTAAACTGGTGGGTCATCTTAGACGCAATGGTTGGCTTTAAAGGCCCAACCACCAACAATGGTAGTTTTAAGCTGACACTGGGTGGCGACCCTCACCTTGCTGTCAAAGCAACATGGACAACATATAAAACCAACAACCCCATCTTGTTTTTATATTGTAGAACCCAATAACTCTTTTGTATGAATTAAAATGGTTTCTTGCCGACAAAACATTGGTTTTGGGCTTACTGAGAGTAGTTATAACATTGGGCAACAATATCATAGAAAGAAGAAGAATATTGCAATGATAAAATATTCCATTGGCATGGGAGTGTATTTTGTTTAGGTGATTGTTGATGTCAGCATTGTGTTAGCAAGTCCTTGCCCCATATTACTCTGTTTACAAGAGGAGTTTTACTTTTTGAACCTAATTGTCAGAGGGTCATATTTTGAATATATGAGTTTTTTTTATTATTGCGTTCTTTTTTATTTGAGCTATTTTTTGCGTAGTTCATGGTAATGCAGTTATTTTTTTATTTCAATGCATGGTTTTTGTAGAGTTTTTAAGTTCTCTTTGGTGTTGTTTCATATTTCTTGTTTCAGGACCTTCTAGGGCCTTGTGTGGGCTCGTACAACCTTTTTGGGTGCAATTTTTTGATCTTTGTAGTCAGACTATTGGTTCATTTCAATTTGTTCCTAATTTTTATTTTCAGTTTTGAGCTTGTTTTTGATATTGTAAAACATTGAGATCAATTCCACTTGGTGAAAGCAGTTGACGACAATTGTACATGCACTAAATAGAAGATTCCTAGACGATATTGTGTTGGGGGATCATTGATTTTGAGGGATTAATTTTCTTGTGGTTGTGCTTGCATTTCTCTTGATTTGTGATCTATTTTTCTTGCTTTGTCACAAAGAGTAACTCAATTCCACTTACAACACCTTACATCTATTTTGCACGAAAATTCGAAATGAAAAAATGCCAAGATGTAAGAGGTACAAGATAGTTCATGTGCTTCGATAGTTCACGTGCTTCATATTGAAACAAAACATGAGCATACAATAACTACGTGGTTGAATAGTTGTGAGAAAGCATCGACAATTTGTGCTTGGATGTGTTTGTAAGTTCTTTCACATTGAGTACCTTTCTACACCTTTGACTATGTGGACTACATTGTTAACTTTGTTTGGGCAAAGAGATGAAATCAAGAGGCATCCGTTGGAAAATGAAGGAGCAAGTCTCAATCCATACAATTTTGACAACATATAGGACTTCATTGTAAATTCAAGTCAATTAGTGCATAATTAAAATATTTAAATGTTCTCCCTAAGCTAGGACTTGACTATTTAGTGTTTGCGCCTACTTTCTATGCTACAAAACGTGCTTTGGGGAGTGAGTTTAAGATGCCTACCTTTGAGTATTTTGCTATGTTCCTCACCAGGGATCAAGATAAGCTTATTCAAATGGGCATGTTGAAGTCTTCGAAACCACAAACTTTGCTTTCAAAAGACATGAAGGCTTCTAGTGGCAAATAGAGGAAAAGAACAAGAGTAAGAATAACACACAACAATTCACATCCACATCCATGGAACTTAAAATTCCCCTTCCCAAGGGGAATCATCTAAGAAGGAGAAACCCAAATGTGAATTTACAAGGAATCAAGTTACGAGGAACATTCATGTTATTCAAAACTGATTTTTCACATTTTCTAATGAAGAATCAAATCAAATTCCTTCAACTATGTTTGGAGGTTCTTCTTTTATACATTGAGAAATATAAGGCAATGCAATCATTGCTGTTGTAGATTTTGATTTAGGGAGATGGATCCTTGATTCTAGAGCTTCACATCATGTGGCTGTATCACAAAGTATGCTCTCTTCATTTGAGCCATTTTTATCACCACATATCTTGATGGTAACAACACATGTATGCATGTTTGTGGGAGAGTATCTGCTAAAATTGGCAAGAGATCCTTGAATGATGTCCATTGTGTTTTTTCATTGTCAACTAATCTTCTTTTTATCTATTAGAGCATACAGTGTGTGGATTTCACACCAGATTTTGTGCTCATTCAGGATTCACACAAAAGATATATTGTTGCAGCTGCGGAGGCAAATGATTTGCCTGGATTGTGCACCTTCTCCCCCTTTGCGCTTGATGTTACTTTAGCTAATGTTTACACTTAGGCATCTAGTGTGGACACTTCTGAGGAGATATTGTGTTCTTACTTGAACCTTGGCATCCTTTCATTGACTATGGTTCTAGAGACATGTGCTAACATTCCATCTCCTTCATCTCTTGCTTCTTTAGAGTTCGGTCTTGTTTTTGATGGGCTTCTCATGTTTGTTTGCTATAGGGTTATATTCATTGTCTTCCAAATACAACAACTCAGGATGAATAATTGACAAATATTAGGTTTGTTTTGTGAATTCCTTCTTGTAGATTTGGAGGAGACCATTGAGGATATTTATCTCCTCGTTGATTTTAAGTCCTATGGAGTTTCATCCTTTTCTTCAAATGTCATGGGCTGACACATTCTTATCCCCTTTTTATTCCTTTTCATCTGTTGAGGCGCATCATCATTTTGTACACGAGTACTTCATTAGGCCTTGTTATTGGGAACTATTTTGAGGCTTTTGCTACTTTTTTAAAGGTAAATTCTACCAAGGGGTAGAGGCCTTTTTTGATATATCAACAAAATTTAGTACATACAATGGTAGAGGGAGATAATCACATCCGCCATACAGTTAGCTCTTACACATGCTTTAGCCAACACCAACTCGATGGAGACCATTTGATGCTTTGTCATTTAACTTAATATCCTCAAGAACTAAACTCATTTGTGAGATATCACTGTGGGATGTTCATTTTTTCTCTACACCCATATTTGCAAGAGCGTCCGCAACTTTATTTGCTTCCTGAAAAATATGAGTGATCTTATAATCTGATAATAGCTTTAGAAAATTTTTGATTTGCAATCATTGAGCAAGTTTCCTGTTATTGATTTGCCCCTTGGTTATGGCATTGATACACATCTTATAGTTGCTTTCAATGTCCATTTGTTTAATACCTTCTTTGATACACATTTCCAAGCTCCTCGCCATTATAGACATCTCGGCCTCATTGTTTGTGGCAGTACCGATGTTATCGTGTAATGCTTTAATGCATTTGCCATTGTGATCTTAGATTAAGCACCCAATACCAGATTCCCTTGGATACCCTTTTGCTGCTCCGTCCACATTCAATTTGAATCTCCCTAGGCTCGGTGCCTCCCAATGCGCCATGAATCTATCCTTGAATTTCCTAGTAATCATTAATGAAGCACATATGAGTTACGTCTATTTATTATGAGTCATGCTAGCCCATGCTGATACATATTCTATTTTCTTGCTCGCTATCTTGGCATTGTGGACTTCACAAATTCCATCTCTAATTCTAGAAATGAGGAACTCCACAGAGCAACAACGTCATTGAATACCCTGCAGTTCTGTTCTTTCCATATTTGCCAGACAACCATCGATGGACTAACAATCCACTTGTCTCTCCAAACCGATTTCAATCCCAATGAAGGCCAACCAAGGATGAAATCAAAGAGATGTTTGTTCCTCAAAGGGGATGAACCAATACTGTCTTGTAGCCAATCTCACATTTGCATCACCACTAGGCACCATAATAGTAGATGATTCAATGTCTCTTCTGCTGCCCAACACATGGGACAGACACTCGGACCCTTTGTTCCAATGGTTTTTAGTCTATCTCCGGTTAATGCCTTTCCATGTAGGGCAATCCAAAGAAAGCACCAGCTCTGGGCACAACTGTTCCAGCACAACTTGGATGGTCATGCTTGTTTTTCATGTATCCTTCTTTGTACTGCATAGCCCAGTTTGACACTGTATTCCCCTAATTTGGCCATACACTAGATTATTGTGACCTCCCTTGAGATGAGAATACGCCCGATGCTTAAGATTCCAATCGACACCTTTCTAATTTTGTTTGGGAGATGGAGAGTCAACCGAAATCCATGAGTTGCTGCCTCCTTCATTATCAGTCATCACGTAGTCTGCTACCTACAAATGTGCCAAATTTCCTTTTAGTTTCATTGATCCAGTTCGAGTTCTCTAACAGATCAATCAATGCTACTTCCGCTTTTTGTACTTGTTTTTCTCCCTAAGTTGCAATTAAGGAGGGGTATTGGTGTGAATGCGGTATAATTCCTAATTGGTTATTTTTGGTCTTTTTCACAAGTAGTTACTGAAGCTTACTTAGAGCATTTTCTTTTTGTGTTTCAAGTAACATGATTATGACAATAGTCCTATGCTATGCACAAATTTCGAGTTCGAGTTCATGTTTAGGAACAATAAAATCTAAATGAAGTTTAGTAAGCAGAAAAAAATTGAAACAAAATTTGTGATTAACATTGTCTTTATAAATTTGATTTTTAAAAAAACAGAAGTAATAAATCCATAGAATTCAAATAATATTATATTAAATTTGAATACATCATAATAATTTTTTTAAAAACATTAGAAAATAATATATTTAAAAATTTAATTTAGTTATCATTAATATATAAATAATAAATATATTGAATTTTGTATATTAAATAATAAATATATTTTAATTAGCCCTTGCCCATACCCCAAGGGATTAGTCTCTCCTCACCTCAAATTGAGCACTGGGTTGGGTCGCGGGGATACTGTCGGTGACCAAAAAACAATATTATAATTAAAAACCTAGTTTAAATATTTTAAAACATTAAATTTTAATATATCGAGTTAAAAACGAAATTGAATAATTAATAGTCATGGTTTAAAACATTAAATGAAGATATAAATTTTAAACAATTGAATCCAAAAACTTTTACAACATTCCTATGGATTGTGGAAATCTACTAGCTTTGATATAAATTTTATTTAAAAAAACATAAAATTTATAATAAAAACAAACCTAAAAATAAAAATTGAAATCTTAAACTTTAAAGGAGTACCCGTGTTCCTCTTCTCTGATCCATGTGTTCTTTTTTACCCTCTCCATAGGTAAAACAAGTTCAATGATCAACTCAACCCACTATGAGAGCCATGTGACCAATGAATATCCTCACTTGCTCCTAGCTGCAGTAAAATTGTAATGAATAAATATATTGTGGTAGGGCTAGGTTTGGGTGATTTCTTCTCCTTTGACTTGAAAAAAACCAAAAAGAAAACGTCCTTTTTAAACATATTTGATTAAAAACAGCTCTTAACTCATATGAAGTTGTCTATAGGTTGATTGACTATGACAGTTGTGGGTTCTACACCAAGTCTTACATGGCATGAAAATTTAAATCCCGTGCTTGCATCCTCTCGCGCAGGGCTAGTCCACTTCCGTGAGGAAGTTGTGTAGGAGATTGTTTAGGTCGAGACCATAAGATCAATGGTTGGGTGGTAAAACCTTTGATGATACTCTTCCCCTTGAAGAGGTCAGGAGCATAAAGTAAAGACAATCAAGATAGAACCATTAAGCTTATTAGGTTCTATGGTTATGCTTTAACAATTATTATTAACCTGAAAAAAGCTTATTGTAGATTAATTGGGTTTTCATGGTTAACAACCAATCTATAGGGAGTCCCTTCCCATTAGCTAAGTTTTTTGTATGTATAGTATGACTTTGGAGTTTGAACTCTTAAACATTCTGGATTTCCTAATTTGTGGTCATAATGATATTTCATGAACCAATCTATAGGGATCTACAAGCTATTATTCTACACCTCTTAGCTACTACTCTTTACCATCAAGCTCATCAAGTTCTATGGTTATGCTTTGACAGTTATTATAAACCTGAAAAAAGCTTATTGCAAATTAATTGGGTTTCCATGGTTAATGACCAATCTAAAGGGAGTGTTTCCCATTAGTTGGGTTTTGTGTATGTATAGTATGACTTTGGAGTTTGAACTCTGAAACATTATGAATTCTGTAATTTGTGGTCATAATGATATTTCATGAACCAATCTACAGGGAGCTACAAGCTATTCTTCTACACCTCTTAGCTACTACTTTTTATCTATGAAGATAAGAATTCATAGTAGGAGCATCTTGGGTTCTTGGAAATCTTGCATCAACCAAATAATATATGTTTTTTGTTAGATCAGTCAGAGTTTCTTTCAGCGTTCGTTCAATTTGGATCTTTCGCAGTCGCGAACCTTATGGCGTGTTCCTGGACTCTTTCTGAACCTTCTCCTAGGTTTGCATAGCATTTGGTTTATTCACATATGAGATCTTGCAGATTCTTGGCGGGACTTAACTATCTCGTGAAGGAATTTTCCGATCGACGAAACTTAATGACACATTTCGCGATGCTATCACATTTGTGGCCGTCCTACTTGAGGGATCGCGATTCATGTTCCATCTTTTGGAAGGAGATCCTTATGATTTGGGTCTTGACCTATGCTTATAATACGTTTCCTTCACATTGGGAAATGTAATCTTTCTTAGGCCAACCTGATGCTTGCGAAGGCTTTATAAACTCTTGTAATTGATTCCTTTGGGACATCATAGGGGACACAGAAGTAGGAACACCAAGTTCAATCGCTTGGATTAGAATAGGCAGTGTAGAAAGATAACCTTCAAGGTTCTTAAAAAAGGCTTGCATGGTTGATGTATGATTGCATGTAGCAGATCCTTTGTACTTGATTCTTGATAATAAGAAGATTCTTGATAATAAGAAGGTTGATCTTGCATTTCTCTCAAATATTTTCTGTATAGTTTCTGTTGTGTGACTCATGTTGCAAGGATTGGACTGATCTCTTTGAGTTCCCTTCGTCCTTGACTGGACCAAGTGGTATCAGAACCAGGTTTCCGATTTTGTTGAGACAAATCGTGGTTCCTGAGCTTGCAAAGTCCTGGATTGCTTTGTTGTGGGGTGGCAGAGAGAGTATCTGACCCGCAATTGCAGAGGATTCGCGTAAGATGACTTGCAGAGGAAATGCTAGAGGTGGAAGGAGAGATGTAGATCAAGTTGTGCTAGATATGTTAAGACAGATTGCAGCTAGATTAGAAGTTGTGGAGACAGCCCAAAGAAGAGGTTGACACATTGAGGATGTGAGTGAGGAAGAGGAAGAAAGAATTGAAGAAGCAACCGAAGAGGGTGAAGAGCAACCAGAACTTGAACAAGGAGATGATAGATTTATAAAGGCCCTAACTAGGGTTAATGCAAGACCACATTTCAATCCACCTGGTTATGATGGAAAGTTGGATTTAGATGAACTACTTGATTGGATTACAAAGATGGAGAAATACTTTGACTATGAAGCAACATATGAGGATAAGAAAGTGAAGTATGCTTGCACAAAGTTAAGAGGACATGCATCTTTGTGGTGGGATCATTTGCAGACTGATAGACAAAGAAGAGGCAAGGATAGAATCAAGTCATGGGATATGATGGTGAACAAATTGAAGGCTAAGTTCTTACCTACTGACTACCAAGTAAGTTTTTTTAGGAAGTTGCAAAACCTAAAGCAAAAGGATCTTAGTGTGAAAGTGTATACTAGAAAATTCTAGATTGGATATCAGATCTGGACATTTAGATGATGATGTTGAGAGGGTTGCAAGGTACTTGAATGCTTTGAGGCCATCTATTCAAGATGAGATCAGTTTGGTTAAGTTGCAAAGTATAGAGGAAGCTTACCAATATGCCCTAAAAGTTGAATAAAAGGCATGAGCAAAGACAAAGAGGAAGAAGTGGAAGATTTCAGAGAGGAAGAAACTCGGGTGGTTGAAGATCTTATTCAAAACAAAATAAAGGAAGGGTTAAATTCAAGGAAGAGAATACACATCGAAGGGGTGATAGAAATTTCCGGAGAGGAGGTGGATCAAGTAGCTATAGGAAAGATGACCGAGGAGTGTTTAAAGGAACCTGTTTCAAGTGTGGAGGTGAAGGACACCAAGGCTTTGAATGTACTCAAGGAAGTTCAACCAAGAGGACTGAGAACAGTAGCATAAATGCTTTTGTTGAAGAAGAATCTAAGGAACCATTGAACCAACTCGAAGATGGAGAAACCCTAATGGTAAGGAGAGCCCTATGTCATGAAGAGCCAGACCAAGAACCATTGCTGAGAAGAAGTTTGTTCAAGACTAGATGCAAATTTGAAGGAAAATGTTGCAAAGTGATTATTGACAGTGGTAGTTCAAACAACCTAGCCTCTGAAGAGTTGGTGGACAAGTTGAAGTTGCAAAGATTGAAGCATCCAAAACCCTACCAGATAGCATGGATAAAGGATGATCATAAGGTACTGATAAGTGAACAATGCCTAGTGAAATTGAAGATAGGATTTTATCGAGATGAAGTTCTTTGTGATATTATGCCTATGGATGTTTGTCATATCTTGTTGGGTAGACCATGACAATATGATAGACAAGCTTTGCATAATGGGGGAAAGAATAGGTATACTATTTTTGCAAATGGGATGAAACAAGTGTTGTTGCCTTTAGTTGAGACTCCTAAGAATGAGAATTG
This sequence comes from Thuja plicata, assembly GCA_018584345.1. NCBI lineage: Eukaryota > Viridiplantae > Streptophyta > Pinopsida > Cupressales > Cupressaceae > Thuja > Thuja plicata. Next base: position 3,953,985 of record MU226267.1, on the reverse strand, counting down.
TACCAATGTTAGAGATTGTTTGGTTGAAAGAAGAAAATTCTTGGATGGCTTGAAAAGTGATAATAAATGTTATGCTTTGATTCCTGAGAAGTCTGATTTAGGATCGACAGAGAAAGAACTTGTGGAGATAAGGGAATTACTGACTGAGTATGAAGACATAATCTCAGATAATGTGCCTGATGGATTGCCACATGTGAGAAGTATTAGTCGTTGTATGGATTTGAATCCTGGAGCAAGTTTACCAAATAAAACAACACTTTGGATGACACCAAAGAATGAAGAGTTGAATAGACAAGTACAAGAATTGTTGAAGAAAGCTTTGATCAGGGAAAGTTTAAGTGCTTGCGCAGTACTTGCAATATTAGCACCGAAGAAGAATGGAGAATGGAGAGTGTGTTTTGATTCTAGAGCCATTAACAAGATTATAGTGAAGTACCATTTTCCTTTGCCTAGGATGGATGATATAATGGATTGTTTGAGTGGAGCCAAATGTTTTACAAAGATAGATTTGAAGAGTGGATATCATCATATTAGAATCAGAGAAGGAGATAAATGGAAAACTGTATTCAAGACAAACAAAGGATTGTATGAATGGTTAGTGATGCCTTTTGGATTGACTAATGCATCGAGTACTTTCATGAGATTGATGAGCGAGGTATTGAAGAAATTCTTGGGTAAGTTTGTGATTGTTTATCTTGATCACATTCTGATTTTCAGCAAGAGCAAGGAAGAACATTTGTTGCATCTGAGACAAGTGTTGCAAAGATTAAAGGAGAAGTTGTTGGTAAACATCAAGAAGTGTTCATTCATGAAAGAACAAATAGTATATTTGGGATTTGTGATATTTGTAGAGGGATTGTAGATGGATCTTGAGAAGGTTAAAACAATTATTGAGTGGCCTACACGTGTAAGTGTTGGAGAAGTGAGATCATTTCGCGGATTGGCTAGTTTTTATCGGAAGTTCATTAGGAATTTCAGTTCAGTTTGCAACCCTATGTCTGAGACAATGAGAGGGGACATAAAAGAATTCAAGTAGACACATGGAGCACAAAGGAGTTTTGAATTGCAGAAGCAAAAGGTAACAAAACAATCTGTGTTAGCCTTACTTAATTTCAATAAAGTTTTTCAAGTGGACTGTGATGCGAGTGGGAATGCAATTGGAGCAGTATTAACTCAAGAAGGTATACCGATTCCTTACTTCAGTGAAAAGTTGAATGATGCCAAAAAGAGATATTCAGTTTATGATCAAGAATTTTATGCCATAGTTCCAGCTTTGAAGAAATGGAGACATTACTTGTTACCTAAGGAATTTGTGTTGTGCACCGATCATCAAGCATTGCAATATTTGAATAGTCAAAGTAAGTTGAATCAGAGACATATGAGATGGGTTGAATTCTTACAGAGTTATATATTTGTGTTGAAACATAGGAGTGGTAAAACAATTAAAGTTGCTGATGCTTTGAGTAGAAGGACTTTGTTGACAAGGATTGACAAGGATGAGAATTGAAGTTTTGGGATTTGATGAATTGAAGAGCTTGTATGAGGATGACCTTGATTTTTCAGAACCTTGGAAAGCCTGCAGAGAACCTGTTGTAGCAGACCGAAGCAAATGGTTGTACTATTTCATTCAGGATGGTATGTTATTCAGAGAAATTCAGTTTTGTATACCTAGAAGCTCTAGGAGGGATAATTTGATTAAGGAGAAGCTTTGTGGAGGATTAGTTGGACACTTTGGTATTGACAAGACAATGGCTTTAGTAAGTGAGAATTACTTTTGGCCTCAAATTCATAAGGATGTAAGAAAATTTGTTCAGAGTTGTAGAATTTGTCAAGTTGCAAAAGGAAGTGGTCAGAATACACGATTGTATACACCTTTGACAATGCCAACTAGACCTTGGGAGGATATTAGCATGGATTTTGTACTCGGGTTGCCGAAGACACAAAGAGGTAATGGATCTATATTTGTGGTTGTGGATAGATTTCTAAGATGTCACATTTCATACCTTGTAAAAAGACAACAAATGTATTACATGTAGCTGATTTATTTTTCAGAGAAGTGAGATTGGATGGATTGCCTAAAAGCATAGTTTCAGATAGAGATGGTAAGTTTGTTGGCTATTTCTGGAAGACACTTTGGAAGAAGATGAAGACAAATTTGAAATTTAGTTCTACATTTCACCCACAGATTGATGGACAAACAGAGGTAGTGAACATGAGTTTGGGTAACTTACTAAAATGTTTGGTTGGAGGAAAGACTGGTAATTGGGATTTGGTTTTAGCACAAGCAATGTTTGCATATAACAATTCAATGAATAGGAGTACAAAGAAGACACATTTGAGATAGTTACTGGTTTTAATCCTAAAGGAGTATCAGAGTTGAGGGATATCAGTCACAAAGTCAAGAGAAGTGCAGAAGGAGAGGAATTTGCAGATGTTATGAAGTCATTACATGAAGAGGTTAAACAACATTTGGAGAAAATGAATCAGACATATAAGGAGAAAGCAGATACGAAGAGGAGACATAAGGAATTCCAAGTAGGAGATAAAGTAATGGTATATTTGAAGAAGGGCAGATTTCCAGTGGGAGCCTATAACAAGATGAAGATGAGGAAGTTCAGACCATGTAAGATCCTAAGGAAATTTGATTTAGGGAATGCATACGAAGTGGAGTTACCAGAGGACATGGATATTTCACCTATATTCAATGTTTCAGATTTGTATGAGTATCATGAACTTGATTTTCATGACAGTGATGAATCAGATGTTGAGCAACAGTATCCTATGAAGCCGTTAGAGGAAATGGAGAAGATTTTAGATAGCAGGATTAGCAGAAGTACAAGAGGCAAGTAGTATAGAGAATATCTTGTGAAGTGGAGGAACAAACCATTTGAGGATTCTTCATGGATTTATCATATTGAGGTTGACCATCTTGGTTTTCCTTTAGTCCTAGGAAAGTGAGAGACTCACTTCAAATAACCCCGGGTGTCTGATGCAGGAACATCTTGGGTTCTTGGCAATCTTGCATCAACCAAAAAATATTTGTTTTCTGTCAGATCAGTCTTTGAGTTTCTTTCAACATTCGTTCAGTTTGGATCTTTCGCAGTCGCGGAGCTTATGGCGTGTTCTTGGACTGTTTATGATCCTTCTCATAGGTTTGCATAGCATTTGGTTACTTTGCGTATGTGATCTTGTAGATTCTTGGTGGGACTTAACTATTCTTCATGTTTTCCGGCCAGTGTGCATTCTTCGATCTCGCGAAGGAATTTTCCTATTGACGAAGCTTAACGACACATTTCTCGATGTTATCACGTTTGTGGCCAACCTACTTGAGGGATCACGATTCATGTTCCATCATTTGGAAGGAGATCCTTATAATTTGGGTCTTGACCTATGCTTGTAATACGTTTCCTTCACATTGGGAAATGTAATCTTTCTTAGGCTGACCTGATTCTTGCGAAGGCTTTATAAACTCTTGTAATTGATTCCTTTGGGACATCATAGGGGACACAGAAGTAGGAACACCAAGTTCAATCGCTTGGATTTGAATAGGTAGTGTAAAAAGATAACCTTCAAGGTTCTTAAAAAAGGCATGCGTGCTTGGAATGTATGCCTGCATGTGGCAAATTCTTTGTACTTGATTCTTGATAATAAGAAGGTTGATCTTGCATTTCTCTCAAATATTTCCTGTATAGTTTTTGTTGTGTGACTCTTGCTGGAAGGATTGGATTGATCTCTTTGAGTTCTCTCCGTCCTCCACTTCACAAACTCAACTCCGAACATGAAGAACATCTAGCCCAAGAAGATTCCTTGTAGATTGGTCGTTAACCATGGAAACCTAGTTAATTTGCTATATGCTTTTTTCAGGTTAATAATAACTATAAAGTTATAAACCGTAGAACTTGATAAGGTACTCTTTGTGGTAAACTAATGGGAAGGGACTCCCTGAGGATTGGTCGGTAACCATGGAAACCATTAAGTTTCTGCTTATGCCATTGTGTACCAATCTTAGGTCAATGGACCATTTTTGCCGAAAATGGACAAGAAGACTTGGATGGGTTGTGGAAACCTTAATTAAGTGTAAAGGACTCAATATACGAGTTTGGTGGTGACAATGACAGAACAAAGTACAATGTTTGCACTTATAAAACCTTGGCCAAGGTGGTACTATGCTACGGGTAGAAACTGCCAATCACTAGAACTAGTATGGCAATGTCTAGCTAGGAAGGTCACTTTGATAGGTGCAAATGTCTATAGGTTGATTGGCTATGACAGTTGTGGGTTCTACACCAAGTCTTGGATTGCATGAAAATTTGAATCCCGCGTTTGCATCCTCTTGGGTAAGGCCAAGCCACTTCCATGAGGAAGTTGTGCGGTCGACTGTTTAGGTTGAGACTGTAAGACCAATGGTTGGGTGGTAAAACCCTTGATGATACTCTTTCCCCTCTAAAGAGATCAAGAGCGTAAAGTAAAGACAATCAAAGATAGAACATTCAAGCTTATCAGGTTCTATGGTTATGCTTTGATGGTTATTATTAGCTGCGTATCTGAAATTTGGTGAAGTTATTATTTGATTTTATTAACCTGCATATTATTATGTGGATGTTGCATAATCCTTGAAACTTAATCGCAGCTTTTATGGTCCAAGGATAGGTCACTGTTGTTCCTTGGCAAGGTTATAACCTTTTTTATTTTAAATATTATTAAGCTGCTGCATCAAGTTTGTAGGCAGAAATTCTCTTAGAAGGGAGAGATAAAATAAAAAGGCAGCCGTAATTCTAAATGTGTAAATCTGTTTTGTAACATTAATGAATGTTGCCTTCATTTCGATCCCTTGAATGATTCTTATGGTTTTGATTGCGAACTCTATGACTTAGGTCCTATGTATCACCTTTGCCTATATATACAAAGGTTCTCTTGTACATTTATCTGTTTTTGTTATATATTGCAGCATTTGATAGAATATAAATTATTCAACCATTTTTTTTTTTTTTTTGATCAGTAAACGGCCGAAGCCTTGATTTTATTTATTTAAAATTTATCTTTTTACATTTTCCTCCGTTCGTGCGGGCACTGGTAGGAAAGAACGGGGAAGAAAACCTCCAGT
>MU226267.1:3856349-3930214 GCA_018584345.1 Thuja plicata | reverse complement strand
GGAACCTTGGAGTCATTCCATGATCTCAAATTGCAAAGCTTAGCATGGGAGATGACTTTGATCAAGAGAGGATTTAACGTTCTGTGTTTCACATTGAAGCACTGAGTGTTCAATCCTGCATGTTATGTAAGTGGAACAAAACTCGCATCAACAGAACCAAACAAGCAAGAGTAAAGCAAAGGTACACCGGATAAAAAGGTAACAAGAAGATTTCAAGGTTAAAAGTATGAAAGATCAAGAGACAAAGCAAGTGTACCAAATACTCACGTAGGAACCTAGAACACATATAGGGAAGTGTCATCACATAAGTCTACCCTTGAGTTACCCTAGTAGCCCCTCTGGACCCTGGCCCTCAAGTGACACTATGTGGCTTAGTAATTCTTTCATATAAACAAGGATTCTAACCATGCAAGACCTCGATCAAACATCTTCTCTGACTCTCATCCTTAGCCTGTACTAGCACTCAAGGCATGGGTGAGGAACATATTTATCTTATTAATATTTTCTCTCAATTAATTTCATTAAGTTATCACTTATTAGGTCACTTACAATGAGTTACCCTAGTAGCCTCTTAGGGCCTTGGCCCCCATTGCAAGCCACATCCCTTTTATGCTCCTAGATAACCTACCCTAATGCTCCCAGCCACAAGACCAAAAGAAGATAAAGCCAAAACCATAAAAGACTTCTTGTAAAGCATTAAATCATGAAAGGCATCAATGAAAATGCTGGAGCATAACAAACAATAATACATCCTATACAAGTATCCAGATTGTCCATCCCATAATGGACATCTCAATAAGTCATCCATTCCATAATGGATATCTCAATAAACAATTACCAAATTCTCTAAATCTCATCACCAAAACAATGATCCTCAATATGATCCAAAGCATCTCTCTCCAACATGGAGTAAATCATAATAAAAAATACCATCACTCAAAACATTGAACAATCATACTATAGAAGAAACAAGGCGGCCAAGTGAACAAATCGCAACTCAATACAATATTGGTTGTCACCTCTTATGGTTAAATAACATAAAGATCAAGGACTCAAGGAACACATGACATCTATGACATATGTACCCAAGAAAACACATGAACCAATCGTGACATAGATAAGTTATGAACTTTCCACAATATGAAACCCAAAGAGCAAAAAGGCATAAAATCGTAAGATAGTACAAGTCCGAAGACAAAACCCACCTAGGGTAACAACGTACCCACGCTGACACTTATCTCATGCATGCATTTGACATATTATTTAACTCTATTTATATAACATCATTATATTAATTAAAATACTCTTAAGTCATAAATGACTTAGTAAATACCAAAAAGTACGCACATGGAACATAAATGGTGTTTTAGTGAATCTCTATGATCTTTAAATTAAATTATAAATTGATTAGATCAGTCATATTAATTATTTAATAATTGTCAAATTGATTAATTTTTTAATTAATAAGACTTATTAACAATTTTAACTTTATAACAGTGAGTTTTTGTGTAATTCCTCTATGCACATCAGTCAGTAATTTGAAAATGGCTGATGAGTGGTGGTATCTACATAGTCAAGGCTCCATTTTCTTGCAGCATCTTGCAATTAAAATTCTCTCCTAAGTACATATCTTTTTATTAGTTATTTTTCTCGTTTTCCATTTGATGCCATCATGCTATTTATCATATTTTATAATAATATAATAATATAATAATATAATTTTATAATTTATGTTTTAACTTTTAAGCTTTTATTCTTGAATTATAAAATTAAACTAAATATGCATACTCAATAGGTTGCAAGTTCTTCTTCAGCTGAGTGGAATTGGAGTACATACTCCTTAATGTGCTTAGTCACACAACCGTTTGGGTGCAAAGATTGCAGAAGATTTGGTCAATATACGCTTGAATCTTTGTCTCTTGTAACATAAGAAACCTAAATGCAATGAGCGTGTGACAAAAAGGTTGAATTTGATCCCTGAGTGTGGTGATTTAGATGCTACAGTTGCACAACTTGCCAAGGTCTATATAGATGAGGTAGCTTTTGCAGTTGACACAGCTAGTGGGAGTGGTAATCCAATTGATTGTGGTTCAAATGTTGACCTTGGTGCTTTTGATGAAGAAGAATATGAAGACTATTAAATATTGATTGTGACTTGAATTTTCATTGTGTAATGACATTCTGAGATTTGAGTATTTTTGTTTTTGCAAATTATGAATTTGAGGTATTTAAATATTCTATTTATTGGCAATTATGAGAATCATTTTTCTTATATATATACAGGTTGGGGCTAGGTACAAGGGCCATTCTTGGTGAACCTGGTAACTTACATTAAATACAACTTTGCAATTTCTGAAAATTGTATGTTTTTGCAACATTTTTGTATTTTGGGTTTTTAGGGTCTTTGGAACAAAGTCATCGCCCTGAGTTGAGGGGAGTGTCTTAGAGAAAATCCCAAGCTTTCCAGTACAAACTATGATATGATTTAACTTTTAAGACTCCAAGTACTGGTAAAGTAATTGCAATCTCAGGATGTCGCCTATTTTAAGCGAGTTGTCTCAGTTGCATGTTTCGAGTGTGGTGATAACATATGCATTAACCGTCATCTAGAAAAGCAAGAACATGATTTTTTCAGTGAGATTGTGAGAAAGAAAACCATGTCAACCTTAAACAGGATGAAAGATCATTCAAATCAAATAATAATATTTTTAATAGAGAATTTGAATTTCAGCCTCTAACTATTAATATATGTTCATATTGTACATTGACCTCAAATTCAAGCCAACTCCCAGAAATCTCAGTTTGGCCAGAGAAAGTGGGCCTCTTTGCAAGGCAGTATGATAGGTGGTTCAGAATTGACAATTTAATACCGTCACTCAATATTTTTCTTCCTTAAGAGGCTGCAAAAAAGATTTCCAAATGAATTTGCTTCATGGCAGGTACCTCTCTATGTTAGGTTTTTGGTCCCCTGTAATATGCTTATAAAATACAGTCGGAATGCATTAAGCTTGCAGGTGTTGTCACTCTGCAGTTATAATGCCTCTGATAGCAGGTCTTGAAATGTCAAAAATCTATCTGAGAGCAAGAAACTGCTTCTTCTTAGCTGGTCATCTCTCTTATTTAATAAGAAATCTCAAAGATAATGCCATAGATTCAAATGGAACTCGATAGACAACAAAATATACAAGAATGATAAGCTTCTGGGCTACTTGATACGAATCTGCCAATGTGGATATTTCATATGCCAAGATTGATGGGATCAAGCTGAGAAGATGACCAATCGGAACACCATTAAGCAACATTGATCTGTTTGGGTTTGTTTACTAGACATTGTGCCACAAGTTATTCTGAGTATCTAGTGTTGGAAAACTTCTAATGTTTGTTTGCTAGAATTATGAAGTTTCAAGATGTACTGATGTTTTTTGGTTGGTTACTGGGTACTTCTCTATGCCCCACAAATTGCACAATTCCAGTTTGGGGCTTGGTTTGGGTTTGCCCAAGGTCTGGCATAGGAACCTTGGGTTAGATCTGGGTGAACCCATTGTCAGCTGGCGTTAAAACATCAAATTTTGGCATTCTTTTTTTTTGTTTGGAAAAACACAAATTCTAAAACCTAATTTTACCTAAACTGCAACAATTTGACCTATTTTGTCCGAAGTCACTCAAACCACACTCATTTCACAAATTTAGGAGACCAAAAGATCAATTTGCCTTCAAGCTGACATTTATAATTCTTGAAGCTACCATTGACAAAGGGTTTACACTGTGTTTGTTGAGTGTTCAAGAGAGAATGGCTGCACCTACAAAATTTATCAATCAAAGGTAAGTTTATGCTTATGATTATTTTTTAAAAATATTTAATTATTTTTTTCTATATTTCGTATTTTGAAAAATGTTATAATTTTTTTAAAAACCTTTAGACATGTTAGGGGCTGTAATTTTTTTTTTTTCTGGTTTTGTTAAATTAATGCACCGTGGGGTTGTAATACTTTTTTGTTATTAGCATATAGTGTCTGCTATTTCTAGTTTAGTTGACCCAGTGATAAAGAGAGTTCAAAATTAACAGTGTCCACTTCTTTGGCAACATTTTTGACTATGATTGTGCAGCATCTTGGAGGTCGAGTTTTTGTTGGTGTTATAGTCAATGTCAGATTGAATATAAGCACTTGCATAGTTGAGTGAAAGCTCATCAATGTGCTATGATTGATCTAGGATTAAAAGCTTGCCTAGGGCTGAATAAACAAATAGTTTCCAAAGGACCTATCTGACCAAATTATGATATATATTAAAGAATAAGAGGATACGTCTAGGGCTGAATAAACAAATAGTTGCCAAAGGACCAATCTGATCAAATTATGATATATATCACAGAATAATAGGACACTAGCATTGTTAGTGAGAGTAAAAGAAAGGTTATATACTCTACCCAAAAAAGGATTGTGCAAGCCTCCTTAGTGGCCTTATAGTTTTGGCTGGTCCACATCCTTTTATTTTGTCATTGTTTGTCCAAGAAAATGACGACTGAGTTATTTTTAATCAAAGAGGCATAGAATCAAGGGAGATTGCAAATCATTGCATTGCTTTTTGCATTTATGACAATGGAATTCCTTTCAAACTTGTTAGATTACTGAATCGGTAGGACATTGTAACATGCTAAACCTAACTACTCAAAATACAAGTATGGAACAAATCATATGAAATAAAAAATTTCAGTTAACCAATATAACAGCAATTAACTGCCTTTTATTCACATGAACATGATAACTTCTAATAACTAACTTAACTACTTCATTATAAAGAAGTTAGACAATTGTAAAATAACTACCTTCACATGACATTGGCATAACTAACAAATTTAAATATTATTTTTTCTGAAAAGGAAAATAAATTGATAATTGAATTAACTAACTAAATGCATGAAATCTCAAAACCTATAAGACAGTAGTGTCTGATCGTGTTCCTTTTTTGATATTGATTTGATGTTATCTAGGGAGAGGGAGAGCATCATCAGAGATTTTACCTCCCATCCATTGACCTTTTGATCTCCCGCACAACTTCCTTTGAAAAGTGGCACGACCCTACACAAGAGGTCTAGAAATGGGATCCGATTTATCATTGCCATCTGAGCCTTGGTGTTTAGAACCCACATCAATCTTTTAGCCGGTCACACCCTATAGACATCCACACCTATGAGAACGACATTCTGTGACTAGATGTGTACTCCTTGTTCACGTGGTTGACTGTTGGTATACCATTGAATAGTACCACCTCAGCCAAGGTCTACAATTGCAAGCACTGTACTTCGTGTTGTTAGTATCACAACCATACTTGTATATTTGAGTTTATAAGACTCTTTTAGTCTTCCCTGATCTTATCTGGACCTACAATCCAATATGGTAATAGTGGTGTCTCACTGGCATATGGAAATTATACAAAGTTGATATCCCACTAAGGTGTCCCTTACCAGCTTTTACTATCACTCCAGGTTTTCAGATCACTGACTTAGTATGCTTCCTAATACAATCGGATAGTATAGAATCCCAACTGGTGACAATCTATCACATGCTTATCAAGCTTTGGTTAATCCATCCCAAGAATTCATTTGGTACTATAGTACTAATTCTTTTATGTTTCACCATTGTGCTGGCAGAAGTCATATTTAGCATTGAATTTTGTTAGGCATTTGAAGCCCTCGACAGCTAGGTCAGATTTCTGTTTATTTTGAAAGTTTCATTATTTGGGTTACAGGTTTCCTTAATGCGTTTATGTGAGATAGATTCAATCATAATGTATGATGTTGTGTGATGTTTGGATGCAGGCCTTGATGATTACAAATGCTATAAGATGCTAACAAAAACTGGATTTAATTCCCATGCAATACTTTACAAGATGATATTCCTTATGATGAATGAACAGCAGTGATTGATATCTAGTATGACATATATTTTGCATTCTTTCATATAGAAGATCTATGCATTCTAATAGTATACAGCCGTGGCTGTTATTCATGCTCATTCATTCTTTTCATGCAATAAGATCATGCTCTCAATTAATTCTCTTCGATGATGATGACTAGAAATCGGTTTCAATAAAATGACAATGCAATCATTAGCCAAAAAGAATTGCTTCCTTGTTCTTGGCAATGAGCAGTGATGAATGGGATTCGATCCTCGAGAAAGTTTGAGCTGATGAGATGAAAGCTCTTTGACAGTTTGGTTCAATGATTGCTTAAAAATTCGATGAAATCTCCAATGATTCAATGCTGGTGAGATTATTAATTCTCAGAATCACAGCTCTTCAAAAATGGTAAAAGGTAACCTCCAAAATGAAAGTTGCAAGGTTTAAAAAGACAAAGCATTCTCCGAAGGAGCGGCCCAAGAAGCTGATTGAAAGCAAGAAGGGTAACTCCTCCTTGTCACCTCGGTGGCAAGGATTTACCTTCGCCACCCTTAGATAAAAGAATATGTGTGCCACCACTAAAGAGATAATACATTGAATAAGAATTAATATGATTTTAATCATTTATCTTCAATTATATCATTCATGTATGTCCAAATATTATACATATAATTACACACAAAATGTGTACATGCTCATAAATACTTAATGCCAATTTTCACATCCCATGATTCTCAGAATCACAGCTCTTCAAAAATGGTAAAAGGTAACCTCCAAAATGAAAGTTGCAAGGTTTAAAAAGACAAAGCATTCTCCGAAGGAGCGGCCCAAGAAGACGATTGAAAGCAAGAAGGGTAACTCCTTGTCACCTCGGTGGCAAGGATTTACCTTTGCCACCCTTAGATAAAAGAATATGTGTGCCACCACTAAAGAGATAATACATTGAGTAAGAATTAATATGATTTTAATCATTTATCTTCAATTATATCATTCATGTATGTCCAAATATTATACATATAATTACACAGACATAAAATGTGTACGTGCTCATAAATACTTAATGCCAATTTTCACATCCCATGTATACAGATGTTCAAGCTCATCGTAGATACATACATATACTCGCTTATTATTTCACAACTATATGTATGTATGTAGTTCATCATTTGCATATATGCGCATATGACAATTGGCATACAGCGTGCGCACACACACACGTATATGTTTATATATACAATATTTGTATATTCATGTACATATATTAAATGGAGAAAATGAAAAGGTTGCTCCATTAAATCAATAAAGCATATTCTCAAGGTGATTCATTTCATGGTGTATTAATCCAACCTTATTAAAGAATTTTTTATTCTTTAATTAAACAATGAACAAGGAAAAGACTTCCAACCCCACCCTGACCACAGGTGACTAATGACCAACTAAACCCAACTCCTCGTAGCCTAATGACCAAGATACATAGCTGTATGGTATGACTTGGATGATAATTCTAACCTTTCTCCATGCGCTTGCACTCTCTCACTCTAATGATACTCTCCCTCCCTTCATGAGGGTGATCTTCTCTTGCATTTGTTGACATATGAAGAAATTAGCCATACTTACATTTAGTCCATAATAACATTTTAAACTAACATAAATCATCTAGATTATCATCCTTCTTTTAATTTGTCAGTATACAACATTATTCATCCTTTGATATTAATCTCTATAAAAACATCATCTATGAATAATCCTCGTAAATAAACCAAATAACTTCATTAATCAATAATCCTCATAATTAAACAAAATAACTTCATTACTCAATAATCCTCACAATTAAATAATTTCACACTTCCCTTGAAACAATTATAATAGTTATTTGAAAAGTCTACAAGGAAGAGATGTAATAGACATGGCGACGATGATTACAATGCATCTATTGGTTATGTTAGTATTGGGTATGAAAATGTGGGCACCACGTTATTCTGCAAGGAAAACGCTCCCATGGAAGCATTAGTGAGGGAAATCAAGGATATATGGCTTGAAAAAGAATGTCTATTTTTGATGGATGGAAGGATTGCAAAAATAGACTACTAATTAATGTCATTACAATGTGCTATAAAGGGGTGATTAGAATCTATTTGGATGGTGGGCCTTGGAAACTTTGGATGGTGATTTAGACTATAATTAAGAAAAACATAACTATAATAAAAATCAAGGAGAATTGAATCATTAATGACCTGTACCAAGATGATGAAACTTTTGCATCTCCTAGCACTTGCTTTTGCCCAAAATATTATAGCACAAAGATGCTTCTTGTGCTAAGGAGGTGGCCTCATATAGAGATCAAGAGGTTGTTGGCGTATGGAAAGTCAAACATAGAAGAATATTCCTAGGTACAAGTGCAAGAAAGATGCTCATGAATGGTGGTACATCCATGACAGGCTCAATTTATGTGCAATGTTTTGCAACAAGTTTTTTTTCATCTCAAGCATGCATTTTATTTTACTTTTCTTTCAGTGCTGTGTATTGTGTTGTTTACAAGTGCAAAAGTTGTATTGAATTTGTTTGCGGCTTCAATATGTTGCAAGTATTGGAGTATATAGCCCTTGTGTTTGTAACCTGAGTGTGCTGGAACAGATGCTTATGTTGCATAACTTGCCTTAGTCACTTTAGATGGGGCATAATTTACATAAGGACATGGCTAGTGGGAGTGTCATTCTGGTGGTTGCTTGTGCTTCAAATGAATTAATTTGACCTTGATGCTCTTGGTGAAGAGCAATATGAAGATTAATTGTAATTTTTATTTTGTATTTACATTAGATATTGAATAAGTGAACTATTTGTTTTTTTGGCTATATATATTTGCTGCCATACCTAGCCCATACCGAACAAGAGAAAAAAAATCTGCTGTATTGCAAACCCACACTTCGAATCCATACTTGAACTTGAATCAGCAACTTAGGCTTTTTGTGATCAATTTGTATTATGGGCTTTTGTAATCATTCAAATTCTTTTGGTCATTTCTTAGTAATCATTTTATGACTTCAACAGTTAAATAATTCAACAGGTTGTTACTGAAATGTTTTTGTATATTTTGCTATGGGGTATCATGCCTCTTCAATGCATGGGAGCCTCTTCTTTGTTCTTTATAAAGAGTACATAGAAAATACTCGGGGGGGGAGGAGGGGGGATGAATCAGATGCAAACACCAAATTTTTCATGGAAAATCTTTTCGGGTAAAAAACCACGGCACACAATAGCTTTCATTAACGAAATGGGCACCAACCCAGATTACAAAAGTGAGCACCAACTCACAGAGAGTACCAACCCCAATCAGCTGAGGCACCAACCTCAGTTGAGTACCAACTCAAAAAATACACTACATCTCAGATTAACATAACTCAGCAATATATGAGAGTAACAGACAGCTCCTTCAATTTCACCAACCCAAGAAATCACACACATAGCTTCTTCAATCCCCTGTAGTTCTGAAAATTACACAAGGAATATGCCACTCCACATCAGTCCTTTTTCTCTCTGATATCAAACTCCACATCTTCAATCTGCTCGATTCATTACAACAATTACAGCTTCTAAAAACACCAAATATTGCTTTAGTTGCTCCAATCTCCCACACCTTAATTGCCTATGCAATCAATACACCAGCCTACTGCATACTCCATCCTTGGTTCCCTTTCTGAATCTATAGCTGCTATCATAAAAGCAAAAAATCCATCATAAAAAGCTCCGCTTCCCCCTTTTTATATATAACCCAAACAGAAGACAGCTGCATTATAAGTTTACTTAAGAATACATGAATGGCACCAGGCACTCAACTAAATCACTCCCAGGAATCAGAAAACATATACATGGTCCTTCTGTAGCTTCAAAACATCACACTTCTTCATACCAAATCCAAGAAAACAAAAGAGAACATTTCATACGAACTACTCCTGTGATATTGATATCGTTCATTCTTTTTATTCAAAACTTGAAACAAAAACGTATCATGATACTGGAGTCAGCTTCACTGAAACAGAAACCCCGACACCTAAACAAAAATGCCCATCTCTGCTCAAGAAGACTTGACTCCTGAATTCACCATGATATCCACTCAAGACAAGAGCTTTGTACACCTCAAAATAATGCTACAGCCTCCAAAAACATCACCTAGTCATGCTCAGAATCATTAAAGCTCCACAAAACATCGATTCATGCCCAGAATAATTAAACCCGATAACTGATTGACTTCATCCTCATGTCAAACAAAAATAGTGTTTTTCTGTATTATATTTGACTCACAGAACTCCCTCAATTAAAAACTTCACTCTAAAAATAAATCACATCTCCCTTTTTTGAATCTGCAGCCACATTCCAAAAGTCTGACACAGCTGCACTAGATACGCACAACTCCTTGATTGAAGACGTTACACAGGTGCCGCTGGCTAAAGAAATAAAGAAGCAGCCTCCACTCGCACATTACAAAGGAATCCATTGCCCATAAGGATTTGTTAAGAACAATCATTAATATGTGCGATGCATATATAACTTAGCAGCCACATTTAAAATCATGGAAATTGACCCACAGTATATTCAAATGCTGACATGGCATATGATCTGACTAGGCACATGTAAGCAGGTGAAGTAGACAAGTAGGCAGCTTAAGCAAACACCCGACCTGCTCAAACAGACAATGAAGCAACTCAAGCATGCAACCAAGTAGCTCAACTAGACAGCCAACCAGCTCAAGCATGCAACCAAGTAACTCAAGCAAGTAACCAAGTAGCTCAACCATGCAACCAAGCAGCTCAAGCAGACAACTGGGCAGCTCATTCCAATTCTCTATTACTTTGAGTAATCCTCTGAAATTTATATGACCTTGATCATCAACCTTTGACATCAATGATAAAATGTTCAACACTTTAGTCATTTGAATTTTACAGGGATAAAATGCATGGCTATTCCAATGAATCGATTGAGGGAGTATGATGATTAAGTCTAGAATTGTTTGCACAAAGGATGATCAACTTGCATCCTTGGGGAAGATATCAGAGCAAACTCAATCTTCCAGGGACCTTCCTTCTATGGTGAACATGAAATGTTTTGATTAATCATTTCAATTGTTAAGTAGCTCCTCTGGGACTTAACATTGTTTTTCTGAAATCATTTTTGAGTAGCAATTTGAGCTCTTTTGACCAAAACCCTAAGGACTCCCTATAAAGTAGAAACTGATAGCCAGTGTATATATAAACTGTTGTGGAATATACTTGCAAATTCTCCACAAATTGATTCTTCTATGATCTGCAGAATGTGTAAGTCATGTTGTGGGCAGATGATTCATTTGAATCCTTGGTTACTTGGTTTAAGTTAATTTTGACAATTGATTGTCTAGATTTTAAATTTTTTTCATTCACTTCATGTGGCACCTCAGATTTAATTCTTCCTGCAAATACATCTATAGTTTTTTCTTTGTATTTCGATTCCTATATAGTTTAGCTTCAAACAATACGATTCCTGATCTAGTCATTGCTCACTCTGGTCTCTCATCTTTAGATGACCAACAAATGCATTACAGTGAAGGCAGTCATTTTCAGTCTTTTGTCTTTGGTACTTCAAAAGTATTAAATGTGTTATTTTTGCATTTTTTAAAAAATTATAACTGTCAGTCAAACTTCAGAAAATTAGTGTTAGTGCTAGCATTTGCTATTGAGAATTTTATAAAAAGAAATTAGGGAACTCTCTGTTGCATTCATCCAACACTTGAACATTGTGGAAGAGCATTGCTTTTAAATTTTTGGAATATGGCTATTGGTTATAACTTATAAACTAAAATATGGGTACAGGGATGTAGTTTAAGACTTGGAAGTAATTGTAATAACGAGGCTGCCAACAATTTAGTGTACTTGTGCTTCTTCTCACATTTATTTTTGCAGTTTGTTTGCAGCTCAGGCAGGAGCTTTGAAGGTAATTGCTGTCGAGGCAAGTGAAAAAATGGCATCTGTGGCTCGCCAGGTAAAATTTCAGCTGATTTTCTGTTTTCTTTCTATGAAGTATCTGCATATTATCTTTTGTATCAATGCATTTTATCTTATATTGGGCATTTAGTGCAGATTTTTGTAATTAACAGTGCGTGCAAAAGAGCTTGAGCATTACTAGTAATTGCTTGTTAATAGCTTGTGTTGGTTCAATCACAGATTGCAAAAGAAAATAACATGCTCAAGGAAGCACATGAGAGTGGCAAACATGAGAGTTTGTCTGGAGTTATTACTGTGGTTGAAGGCATGATTGAGGAACTCGATAATCGTATGCCAACTGAACATCATAGTGTGGATGTGATAGTGAGTGAGTGGATGGGATACTGTCTTCTTTATGAATCGATGCTTAGCTCAGTTATTTATGCTCGTGACAATTGGTTGAAACCTGGCGGGGCTGTCTTTCCAGACACAGCAGAAATGGTCAGTTTTATTGTTGATGTGTGCATTAAAAGTCTCTTTATCTGTTTCACATACCCATAATGAATTTGTTGTTTGTTGAGCAGTTTGTGGCTGGTTTTGGGAAAGATGGAACTAGCCTTTCCTTTTGGGAAAATGTATATGGCTTCAACATGTCTTGTATTGGGAAGGAGGTAGTGGATGATGCCACTCAGCTTCCAATTATTGACGTCCTAGAGAGCAAGGACATAGTAACAGAGACCTCTAGTCTGCATGTAAGATTCTATTTGTCTCCATTTAAAGTGATGTTTTCCTACTTTGTTTTGCAGTTCTTCCATAATGTTGCCATTATGGAAAACATGCTATTCAGTAATCTTTCTGGAATCATATTGCTAAGAAATACTTACTGCATTTTGCAGGCTTTTGATCTTATGACTGTGAAATCAGAGGAAATGGATTTTACGACAACATTTGAGTTGAAACTAAAATGTCAAAAAGAAAATGAGTCATCTGGCTCAGAACAATTATTCTTTTCTGAGGGACACAGAGAAACAACAGCTTCCAGTGAATTCAAGGATTTGTCTTTGTCTAGCACGGTTTGGTGTTATGGACTTGTATTATGGTTTGAAACAAATTTTACTAGTAGATTTTGCAAGGAGATGCCAACCACGCTCTCAACATCTCCGTATAAGCCAAAGACACATTGGTCACAAACACTCCTTACATTCAAAGAGCCAATTGCTCTTTCTTCATGTACAGTTGCCAAAGTAAGTGGTTCTAAGCAAATGTTAGGCACAGAGTCTGTACCTGCTTCATTCATTAAAGGTCGTATTAGTATTGCACGTAGCTTCAGACATCGTAGTATTGACATCTCAGTTGAAGCCATGGCAGTTGGTGCAGAGGATGAAATTAGGGTATGGCCTGTACAGATATTTAATATCTAGATGCACATCATATTTATTATGGTCACGACTCACTATACATAATCATGCAGAAACAGACCTGATTATCATTTTTCAATCTTTTAGGTTTGTTTATTCCAATTTTGGTGGGCCTTGCAAGGCTCGTTTATATTTTGATTTAACAGCTAAAACTTGGTAGCTGCTACATAGTTTTGACTTACTCTTATGGCAGTGCACAGAGCTTTTTAGTGATGTTTATGTCTTTTAGGATTCAAGTTTGCTATGCAGCTGTTCTCACAAGATAAGAGAGTTATGGGTTTGGGATGAATATGTGTTTATGTTGTATTTTATGGCTATTCACATTTGTTTCCTTGGACAATTGTTATTTTATCATTTTATATTGCTGGCTGAACCAATTTTGACTCAGGCTTGGGGACTTGGCAATTTACAAAAATATCAATATACATATTGGGTAACTCACAGAATTAGGTATATGTTATACACACCTGATGTCTGCCTATAGGTAGTAGATCAACGAAATCACCATCTGCCATGATATGTGTTCCGTAAACACAACATGAGTCCGCACAGAATTTGCCATTAATGCCATTTGATTTGTTTTGAAGCATCTAATACCCTTGAATTAGTATGGAACTTTGACAGTCTCGTTTGCTGTGAAGGCCTCAACAATCAAGTATCTGCTGCATTGTTGCTTCCATACCCAACCATAGCTCAATGAATATGATCTCCTGCAGCCATAGTCATGATCTGTCTCTTTGCCTGCTAGAAGCCACACGATTCTTCTTCCTTTCAGCAAAATATTCCCCATTGATGTAATTTACAGACTTGAGGTTTTGTATAGACAAAAAGTCTATCTGGCTACATTTGTTTTCAGTGTCGGCAAGTTGTGATTTTGAGTGATCGACTCACTGAGCATCCCATTATTTGGACTTGTGAGCACTTAGCTGCAAGTTACACGATTAACTCAGCTGCTGAAATGACTTGCAAGTACTTGCAATTTTATTGAATACCCTGCAAGTTATAATATCAAGGAAGTGGTTCCATAGCACCTGCTTTGAGAATTATCTTTGTGAGTGTGTCAAGGGACAATAATTTGATACTAGATAAATTAGAATCTTGCTAGGGAAATAGGAGCCCATGCTTCTTAAATTTTAAATTGTCAGGGGGTGCTGTTGGGGTGGGACTAGAAAATTCCTCCACTAGGTTATGATATTTTGTTGCCATGTGTCATTCATTTACAGTTTTTAGATTCCCACATATATATATATATATATATATATATATATATATATATATTTGTGGATAGGTTTTCGATTTGAATTATATTTTAGTTTTTGTTTTAAAAAATTATGAGACTATCAGCTACCTCAAATTTTGAGCTTAAACGTAAAAGCTTGCCCATTGCACAAAATCAATGGGACCAGCTGCTTCTGAAAGTCATTAAAAATTCTCAGCAACACCCATCAAACATTGTAAGAAGCTCTACATCATGAGACCTCTGTTACCTAACTCTCAATGAAGCAAAAGCTTTTGTTCCGGAGTGTGTTTTTAATTTGTGGTTCAAAATAGTGGAATTTTTTTTTATTCAATCAACCAAAGACCCAAGGCCACAAGTTTGCAATGTATTCTTACCATTTGACACTTGCATTGCTTGAAAGCCTAAATAAAGGCCACAATTAACAAGAGGTTCCTCGAAGGCACACATTTATTTTGATGAAGATCTTATCATAATTCAGCAAGAAGAAAGAAGGAAAGAATGGGAAAAAGTAAAGGCAGCAAGGGATACTAGTAAATGGGCTTGGTTACAAAATAGGAAAGCCCAAATCAATGACAGAATAATACACGAGAAAGAGGAACCTAGGCCGCCCTAGGAACACTTAACTATGGTTAGTTGGAATTGTAGGGGTCATCCATGGAGAAGAGGACCTAGGTTAGGGCCCACATTATCTTTCTCATAGAGACACATGAATATGACGGGTGGTAAAGTTCCAGAGTTTGAGGGATACAAAAAAGTCTCTGTGTGGAATGAAAGAACTGATAGTGGCAAAGGACATGGAGGAATTGCTATTTTAAATAAAGAAACATGGGGCAGATTTATAAGTATAGATAAATAAGACTTAAACAAGCAGTACATATGGTTGAAAATAACAAAAAACCATGTATTGATAAGGGTGGCAGCATGCAACTTGCTCCTAAAGGCTCAAAAACATATAAGAAGAGGAACCTAGATTGGGAAGTTCCTTACACATCGCTGAAAAAGGACATTTCTATTTTTAACACTTTGGGTGAAGTCCTAATAATAGGCAACTTCAATGCTAAGACAACAAACAACCAAGCCCTCAACTTGAAAAGGAGTTACAAAGAAAGCAAACGATACGTTATGGTTAGAGGAAGAGATGGGTCAATGTTGGGAAAGGTCTTCACAAGACAGCAAGGACAATGTTAATCATTATGGGGCAGAGTTACTAGGTTTCTACAATCTGTACAACATGGTCATATGTAATGGTATGGAAAGGTGGCCTAAATCATGAAACATCACTTGTAAATCACACAATGGTCAAAGTGTGGTGGACTTTATCATTTGCTCACAAGAACACATCTCAAGGATAATGGAGATAGAGATAGGAAAATGCCCAATAGGGCTAAAATCAAAGCACAACCCAATTTTATTAAAATTGGCCATTCATTTAAATAGGCAACAAAGTGAGCAAATCCATTTTTTAAGGGCTTGTACCATAGCATACAACTCCAAATCATAGGTGGAGTACTTTTGTTTAGCCTCATTCAACTTCTTTGAGAAGAATGCCACCAGGTGTCCCTCTTGACTTAACATTGCTCATATGGCTAGCTTACTAGCATCACACTCCACCACAAATAACTGATTGAAGTTGGGGAACCTAAGTGTAGGTAGTTCTGCTATCCTCTTCTTCAACATTTCAAACCTGTGATCAGCTGCTGCTGTCCACTTGAACTGACATTTGATTCCCCCTTTGATAGTGTTGAGGATAGGGGCACATACATGACTAAAATTCCTTACAAATTTCCTATAGTAGGAGGCCAATCCATGAAAACTCCTAACATCCCCTATGGATCTAGGTGTAGGCCATTATAAAATAGACTTAACCTTATCAAGATCCATCTTCATACATCCATTAGCAACCACAAAACCAAGATAAACTAATTCAATTTTCAGGAACTCACACTTTTCTTGATTGATCATCAACTTCTCTTGATGTAGCCTCCTCAAGACCATCTCCAAATGCTTCATGTGCTCCTCCTTAGACCTGCTAAATATCAAAATGTCATCAAGATATACTATTACAAACTTACCAATGAAATCTGCTAGCACTTCATTCATGAGCCTCATGAATGTGCTAGGTGCATTTGTTAGGCCAAAGAGCATTACTAGCCACTCATAAAGCCCTTCATTGGTCTTGAAGGCTGTCTTCCATTCATCACCAGGCCTAACTCTGATTTGGTGATACCTTGACTTCAAATCCACCTTGGAGAAATAACAAGAACCTCCCAAATTGTCTAACAAGTCTTCAATCCGGGGCATTGGGAATCTATATCTGATTGTGATTTTGTTAATGGCCCTAGACTCAGTGCACATCCTCCATTTGCCATCCTTCTTAGGTGCAAGGACTGTTGGCACAACACATGGGCTTAAACTCTTCCTTATTAACCCCTTCTCCAACAAATCTTGTATCTGTTTTGCTATCTCTGCATTTTGACTTGGTGTCATCTTATATGCTGCTTTGTTGGGTAGATTAGCTCCAAGTATGAGGTCTATCTGGTGGCTCACACCCCTCATGGGTGGCAATGCACTTGGCAATCCATTATCCACTATGTCATGATACTTTTCCAACAATGCTTGTACTTCTTGAGACATACTGGCTTTCTCTTTGGTATCCTCCTTTGGCTTCACTATCACTGCACAACAGACTCCTTTCTCCTTCATAGCTTTTAGAAACTCCTTTCCACTCAAGAGCATCACACTGGTTCCCACATGCTTCTCTTCATTAGGTTCTTATAAAGGATCCATCCGAAACTTCTTTCCTAGCTTGGTAATCACATAGTTCTTCTCACCATCATGAATGGCCTTCACCTCATACTGCCATGGGCGTCCTAGAAGAAGATGGCATGCATCCATGGGCAATATGTCACATAGGACCTTGTCCTTATACTCACCTATTTCAAACTCCACCATTGTCTGTTCATCCACCACTATCTTGCCCCTTGTTTAACCATGATACCTTATAGGGAGTGGTATGAGGTATTCTTCTTAATTTCAGTTTATCCACCATCTCCGTGGACACAATATTCTTAGTGGATCCAGAGTCCACTATCACTTTGCAGATCTTTCCATGGGATCTACAAGTAGTCTTGAACAAGTTCTTTCTTTGGGGTGGTTCTGTGACACTAGGAACTTTCAACAAAGTCCTCATCATGAGATTCTCTCCATCCAATACTGGCCCTGCCTTGGAGATGGGAGAAGTGACACTTTGTGTGTCATCCTCTTGCACCAACTGATTTCTTCTTTCCCCCATTGATGATGTGGAAGTCTTGTCAGGACATTTGCCCATTGTATGGCCCACTTGGTTGCAATTGTAACATCTGCCAGTGAAGACAGAATTGGATCTTCCTTGTGACTGAAATCTACCCCTTGGTGGTCCTCTTCCTTTGTATCCTCCTCTCTGAAATGATCCTCTATACTGATTACCACCACTGTTATCCATGGTTTGATTATCTTCTGGTCTACTTGGGCTTTGTCCTCTGCCAAAGTTACTCCTGCCTCTGAATCCTCTATTGTTGTTACCCCTACGTCTTTGGTGGAAATCATTCCTCCTTCTAGACTTCTCCTCTGCTCTCAAAGCTAACTGAAAACACTTGTGCATACTGTCAGGAGCCATCATACTAATCTCATCTTGAATCCCTTGTCTCAACCCATTGAGATACCTTGCTACCTTTTCTACTTCTTCTTGCCTTCTTTCTCTTAGGCTCAGTTTGTGGAACTCCTCAGTGTAGGCACTTAGTGACAACTCCTTTTGTCTCAAGTTCTGCAACTTTTGATACATTTGAATCTCATAATCAGTGGGCAAGAATTGTGCCCTCAATCTGATCTTCATCCTTTCCCAAGAAACTAACTTCTTCTTACCAGTGGCTACCCTATCATCTTGCATCATGTTCCACCACACTAAGGTGGATCCCTTGAGTCTAGCCTTTGCATAGCTGACCCTCTTCTCCTCTGCTACTTCCTTGTAGTCAAACTGATTGTCTATGGCCTCTAACCAATCCAACAACTCTTCACCATTCAAGCTGCCACAATAGTAAGGTATATGTTCCATACTGTCTTTGTTAATGGACTTGAAGGCATCCAAGAACACCTTTTGTTCTTTATCCATTTCCACTTCTTTTCCTTTAGATTCTCCTGACTGATTTTCAGTCTCTTCATCATCACTCTCATCTCCCCATTCAGTTATTCACTTCTTACTCCTTGGTTCTGATACACTAGCCTTTTCCAAGAGGCCTTGAACCAATTCCACAATGGCATCCCTACTCATTGCCTTAGGAGGCATGTTGTCAACCTCTTGACTCTCCTCCCCTTCAGACATACTCAAACTTCAAGAAAATTTTGGCTCTGATACCACTCTAATGCAGAGGGTTTAGGGTTCTAGTGATTTCTTTCCCAAAATGCTTCCAAAATGCTTCTACCCTTCTAACCATTCAATGGTTACTCCTTGTATGTGAACTTCTCCAATGTGGATCTCCTAGATCCTCTCTATCAATTTGCCTCCTAGGTATAGTTGATTGGTGGAAGACACAAAGTATCTCTAGGATCAACTAGTCCAACTAGTTGTTCACTCTCCTAGGTTTCTTCACTAGATCTTTACCCTCGAATCCCAAACCCTTGCTTAGGATCTTCCCACACACTTCATAGACTCTTGTCTATGTTCTAGGTCCATTAAAAACCCATTGGAACCAATTCCAACTCTTTTGGTCACTCCAACAATCCAATTGTTGCCAATTACACTAGGAGGCCTAATAGCCCTATTTCCTAGTAGGTCAAATTTCACTGTTTTGGGTCTAAAGCTACCAAGTCTTCCAAACAACCTCACAGAAGACCTTGAAAATCTTCAAGGTATCCACCAACACTACTAGAATCCAAAATCCTAGCCTTTGAATGCACCCACAACCCTAGTTTCCACAAGGCCCTACTTTTCAGCCTTTATTTTAGGTCTCTGGACCAGTCAGGACAAAATGTCACCAAATTGATCTTTGATCTCCCTGTCACCATCGCCCACCTTTTGATCCTTCATGGGAACACTTTAGGGCTTCTACACATGCTACTAAGTTCACCATCCAAGATCATGGGTCCTTTCTGTAATTCGATCTTTACCTTGTCCAGGATCACCTGCTCCTAGCAGTCAGTCATAGGGCTTCACTCTTGGTCTAGAAGTTCCATTGCAAAAGAAAAAATGAAAGCAAAAACAATATATACAGACCCTAACCCTTCATCCCCCATGGTTTTAGCCATTTTCAACGGTGGATGTCTAGGTTAGAGCCATTTTCACCTCTGCAACTTTGCAAATGGAACTTGCAGACCAGTGGCCTCAAATCTACTATAACTCTACACTCCTAAATCTTCAAAGCAAACTAAAATATGCAAAAGAAAGCTATTTTGAAACACTACACCTCCATGGGGTCCGATATCTTTGCCCAATCCGTACACAACCGTACAGAATGCATAAAACACTGTGAATTACAAGAACACAGTCAAAAACATCTGTACAAAGGGTTCACAAATAAGTTGTCCAATCCAAAACTTCATTAACCTTCTGAAAATCATCCATCCATGCTCAAATACCCGAGCATGGGTAGTTACAACCGCTCCAACTCCCATTTGCAACTTCTTGCAAAAAGTTGCAAAAGTTGCTCGAGCAACTTTTTAGCAATTTTGCATTTTGACTCTTTTAGTCAACTCGATGCATGAGTTTGACTTCCATGACCCTAGTTAGGTTACCTAAGGTCCTCAAAGACACTATAAACCCAAGTTACCGAAAAATAGCAACTTTTCCCTTTTTAGGCCAAAATGACCACAATATCACTTATGAGCACATTTGGCTCTTACAAACATAGAGATGAACCAAATTGGATCCAAACTAGTGGATCTTATTATAATCCACACAAAACACCTAACATAACCCTAAAACATACTAAACACATCAAAATGGGAGGTGCTCTGCACCAAAAAGGCCTTTGACATGGTACCACACAACAAACTTTGGGATAGAATGAAAGAACTAGAAATTCCCAAGGAGCTTAGGGCTGCGGTACATAGACTTTGTGGGCAGGTGAAGGCTAAAATCAGAACCATAGATGGATGTAAGAATGCTTTCTCCAATTTTGTTTGGGCTAAGTTAGAAGAATGACTAAACAAGACCAATGGAGAGGGACTCCAGTTAGCTAATTATGTGATAAACTACTCTTGTATGCAAACGATCTCATTTTAATTGCCAAAATGGCCGATGGGTTGAGAGAACACTTGAAGGCGCTTGAAACCTTTTGTCATGAGGTTGGGATACAAGTGAACACTAGTAAAACCAAAGTGATGATCTTCTCTTTGAAAAGAAATAGGAAGGCTCCAAACACTTGCCTTTTCGAAGGAAATCCTTTAGAGATAGTGAATAAGTACAAATATTTGGGGATCAATTTTTAGAACAAACTTTGTTTGGAAACATGCAGAGAAAAAAGAATTCAAGGTGGTTGGAAAGCGCTGTACTAATTACAAAATAGGTGTAGGAATGCTGAGCTATGGGATTGGAAGACCAAAAAAATGTTGTTTGGGCTGTTGGTTACCTCGGTGATCCTTTATGGGTGTGAAATTTGGGGAAGCAACATGTTAGATTAGAAATGGAGACAAGTAGAAAGAATTCGGAAACATCTTATGATCAGCAGCCTCAAAATTAAAACAGTGGTACATTATAAGATCTTATTGGTGGAAACATGTATCTTCCCATTAGAGGCTTCGACAATGATCCAGTTGTTGAGTTACCTAAAGAAAACCCAAAATATGGAAAACACCGTTGGCCTAAGTTGATTATGGAGAAAAGACTAGATAGGAGAAAGAACACGTAGATGAAGCAAAATGACAAATGGATGAAAAAATGGGATGTTAACATTCAAGAGTGTCTAGATAACAATGAAGAAATAAAAAAGTTTGTACGGGAAAAATTTAAGAGTATCATATGGTCAAAGTAAAATGGACAAAAAAATAATACTATGTCAAAGAATTTAACCCCATAGGCGATCATGAGGAAAAAACATATATTAGAGCAAATATTAAATGGGGAGCGAAAAATGCTTATAGCTCAGCTCATGACTAGTTCTCACCATTTGAGGTGCGAAACAGATAGATGGCTGATACCAATGGAAGATTGGGAAAAAAGGATATGCCTATTCTGCAACATGTATGTGGTAGAGACAGCGTCATTTTATCATGGAATGCCCCTCATACAATGACACCCGTTCTGGTTATGTGGATATTTTAGAGGCGGGCAGCTTAAGTTATTTATTTGAAGAAAAACAGTTAGACAAAACAGCAAACCTGGTGATTAAAATCCACTGTCGAAGAGCAGATTTAAATAAGAGGTTACAGCTTGATTAAGGTTCTTGGCACCCTAGACTTGGGGTGTGCTAGTTAGCGGTCCCATAGGCTGCTTTGGCCTCATAGATGTTATTAAAGTCCATTCATTCATTCAACAGTTAACTAGCTCTAGAACATATGAAAACCAATATATTGATAAGAGTTTAGGTATAAGAACAAGAGAAATAGGCAGGGATACTTCATACAAGACGTCTAGGATTTACAAATGCAATAAAATGATGTCCTTGCATTGCTCTTTATTGAGACATCTTGAGCTCGAAACGTGAACAATTGCACATGTGGGTGCCAAAGATACGGCAATAGGGAATTAGAGGCAGTAATTCTTGTAAGTAATTTTGGTTCTTCGACTGCAAAGAAACATATTGGCAGTAATTCTTGTAAGTAATTTCCAGTGTTTTTTTAATTCTTCAGATCTTTTTTTGTTTTGAGATAATTTTTTTTGTTTTGGATGTACTTGCATAAGGATTTCCTTTCATCTTTGTATGATGTTCAAATGAAAGAGCAAGTGATTCGTAGAGACTTTAAAAAACTACTTTTATTATGAAAGTGTGCGTTGCAATTTTGTGTATTGTTAAAAACTCGTGCAATATTGAGGGGCACGTTTTAGTCATATTAAATAACAAATATGGAAGCTGAAAACTTTAACATTGTGCAGTTAAATGATCAAATAGTCAATCGCAATAGGAGTGGTTGAATGAGATTTGAATGTGGAACCACTTACTCCCAATCCTTATATCTTTTTTGATTATGGGTTAAGTGCTCTTGACCAGAGCTATGAACTGGAAAGAGGTGTTTTGAGAGGGCCTCACCCTTTGAAAAAGACCAAGAGAAAATACATCCACTCAAAACAGCATCATATAACAACAGTAAACACAGCAAAAAGACAGCAGTAGAACAACAATCTAGTAGCACCTTGCCTGCACGGTCAAGGGAAAAAAACAGGGCAAATGGTTGCACTATTTTGAAGATGAAAACATGACCACTGAACGGCAGTATAGATCAGTACTACGTATTCATTATTGTTGAAGAGCAACATTGCTATGTCATTTATAAAGGATATGAAAAAAAATTAGAGAAGAAACATAATCTTGTTTGGTTATTTACATATTTAGGGTGATTGGCCATTATATGTGCGTTCTTGTCAGCACAAAGTTAAATACAATAGCTATATGCCCTGGATAATTATCACACATATAAGAGAAGATTGAATGTTAAATTAACCCTTACAGGGCAAATGTGAAATGAGTTGCCAATTTAATCACGACAACTATAAGAGGGAATGAAACAGTTTCAATTGAAGAGATTGCTTTTTATTTTCATTGTATACAGCGGTCAATTCGGCTTGATTTCCCCTCATAAATTTGACTTAACTTGCAGGCAGCATCGGTTTGCACGAAGCAGGAAAGGTCAGAAGTTTAAGAGGTGCAACCTCTATTGCACGTTCAAAACTTATATATATATAATTACAATGTAAATAAATTCTGTAGCCTCCTCTTAGCATATAAGCAATTTATCGATCTTGTGAGCCATCCAATACAAGAATTATCGGTAGTGCTAAATACGTGATCCACCAAATAGATTGGAAGATAGCAGGTGAATCCTTTGGCAATTGAGCGAGTATTTGAAGAATGACATGGAGGGCATTAGATTTCGCCCCAACATTGAAATCCGCTGCAGAGTCTGACCAAAATTGTAGCACCTATAACAAACTAGGGGGAAAACATCACATTCCAACTTGGGTGCGACTATATGTGTACATAATCTCATGTGTCAAACATTTTTGTCACACAGCTAGAATTGTTTGACAGATGGAAGTTGAAAATAATCTCAGCCGTAACCTCTCCTTAAAAATACCCCAAGCACATCGTTTGCTATATGAGGATACCCTGAACATTCAATCATCATCTTGTGAAGTAGTCCCATTGATCTCACTTTTATACTACTAGCTTAATATGTGGTCCTGGTAAAACAGCGTGTCCTTAGTCTAAACTGGTATCCTCAAACTGAATCTCTAAGTACTAATGGAATGGTGACGGGTTAGAGCATGGAGTTCGATCCGGATCTGCCCTTAAAAGCTTTATTGTTAATCTTTTATCTTGCTTTATTCTCTCATGTTTGCAAAAATAATTTCTGTAGTATATTCAAAGGAGATGAGAGCAGAATTGTGTACTTGGAGCTCTGGAGTTCGATGAGTTCAAGCTGTCTGACTAGTCTCTTTCTGGGTGGGCCGTTCTACGTTTTTTGTTTCAGTATTAAAAATCTCAGTAATTGCTTTTGTTTTGCAACTTAAGTGCTACTCGTTCTTGTAGGTGTTTTATTTTAAAAAAAAAAAAAAATCTTTTTCAATTAGCTTTAATGTTCTCTTTTCTTGGTTTTGTAAATGAGTTGGGATCTTTTGAAAACCTGTTTATTATCTTAATGAAATAACGATTATTCAAGCGTGCAGTAAGGGGATCATGATAAGCCAAGCATTCTAAATGAGCAATAACAACTTTTGTTCCATATTATTAGATTTCTACAATCTATAGAATATTATTTGTAGTTTTTGAATTTGATTGTGTGAATATTTTAATTGTCAATATTGAACTCAATGTATAACTATTGACCTATTTTTTCGCTAATATATCTAATGTACCTACTTGAATTTCACCAGATCTCAAGATGTAGCTATTACTATTGTTGTGATTAGCTTCATATTTTGTGTATTTGCTTGAATATTACCAAATCTCAATATGTGATTATTAGTATTATTATTGTGGGACATTCTATAATTAGAATCTGAATTGTTTGTGTGTAAATATTTTTATTAAAAATAAAAGAAAATTAAATGACATCAAATTTTAAAAGAAGTATTAAATTTAGACCTTCAAAAAGTAACATATAAGTAAATAATATTTTTCAAATTAAAAACAAAACAAAAGGAAAACGAAATTATTTTAAAGTAAAACAAAATTATTCTCAAGTAATTTAAATAAAATAATTCTGAAGTTAAACAAAAAGATTTTTAAATAAATTATTTAAAAAAAAAATTAAAATAGGTTTTCATTATAGTTTAAAGTAAAATAAAATTCTTAAATAAAATAACTCTTAAGGTAAATAAAAATGACTTATTAGATAAAAATAAAATAAGTAATTGTAACATAAAATACAAAAGTGTAAGGTAAGCTACCTAACTCCCTACCGTGCATCTACAAATCTTCTAGTATGTAATAACAATGTAGAGAGTTTAGGCACTTCATCATAAGTTTCCTTGTCTATAGATTGTTGTATACCTATTAAGCATATACTTATACTTTTATGATACAAATAAGTATAATCATGTATATTTTACTTCATAATTTTTTTTTAATATATAAACTGCAATTATATGGAGTTGCATCTTGATATTATATCAAAAACATATATTACATCCAATTCATATTGCATATACTTCCATACCTATTATATATTCACATACTACTCCCTGCTACAATACTACTTGAACAAAGTCATAAAGTTTCTACATCAAAATGCCCTGCAATCCTACTACTACACCAAAACAAGATCTCTTACTGTCCCAAAAATTGGAGTATTTCCCATATAATCACCGTACTACAACTTACATACTTATCTAATGAAGGAAAAAAAAAAAAAACTTGGCTATAACAAATGATCACTAGTGCCTAGTCAAGCAGAAGGACCTAAACTTGGCCACAAGCCACTTTTGTTCCTCCTAATTTTATGGGGTAGCATGGTTTGCACACATTATGGTTCACCATATCTACATCTGCAGGAAAAGCCACCCCAGAGTCAGCCAAGTACATGACTTCCACCACTCCTTTCTTGTCTTGCTCCTCATCGCTAACCAGTCCCTCAGATACCTCTGCAATTTCCTAACGCTACCATCCTTCAATAGGTCCAACATTTTCTTGAAAACAAAAAGCGTTTCTTGCCACCACCTCTCGCTAAGAAGTCCTCATTTCATCATTAGCAACAAGAATTGGGAATTTTGTCACCTCTTTTCCTCAGTGTCAAATGACATAATAGTCCTTAGGGAGGGGAATCGTCCTTCTTTCTTCACCTACATCTAACAGGTTTGCTACAAACATCGCATAGACGTCTGTGTTAATCCTATATTAGTGCTTTGTCTTCAAGAAATCATTACCCAAAATCTTTTAAATTGCATGGACCACCAATCCATGTCTAGAATTAAACACTTGCCTCAATCTCTTCTCAGAAATATCTCCCAAGAAAGACATTTGCCTTTTTCTACACCGCAGTCTAACATGCATGTCCATAGCTACTATCCTAATTCCTAAAGCTCAGTTGTGAGGAAAGCTCTACTACTACTTTAAATCACACATCCAACATCCTATAAAGCATGCACAATCTATAAGGGAACGTTTGTCAAAGCTAAGACTTCTCTTGCTGATGAGTCTGAAGAGAAAGATGTGTTGGGATGGTTGTACAAAGGAGAAGAAGTTGAATCAAATCAAGAGGTCAAATATGTTGAGATATCTCCCCAAAAGTATGGCAAGGGTTCATATAATGCAACAAATGGGGTACAAGGACAATGGTCCTCTTGGACGAAATAAGGAAGGTCCATTTGAACTCATTCACATGAATTTTAGGAATCCCAAGGATAAAATGGGGTTAGGGTACCAAGAAGAAGAAGAAGATATGCCAATCATCTAGGATGGTCCAATTTTTTATCGCGAGGAAGAAGAATCTGTGGAGGAAGCTGAAATTGTCCCCTTTCCATATGAACAATTGCTACATATACAAGGAGAAAACACTAATCATCAAGAGAACCTTACATACCCCAACAATCAAGAGACCTTTCAAATCAAGAAGACTCAACATTACTACAACATTCATCTCAAGAGATAGAACAAAATATAGAAGAAGAGTCTAACTCCGGTGAAGGAGAAGATTATGAACCCATGCAAGACAATCATCAAGAAAGAACACCAATATCTCAAATAAACATTCAAGAACTTGAGGTTAGTCCCATTGAAGAAGAAGCACCAATGACTATTACTCACTTCTTGAATAGATCAGATGATAGTCAAACTGATTCTCACGAGTATAAATTTGATGAAGGATATGAAAGTGAACAGGGAGACAAACATCCTAATTGGGGGTAGCTAGTAACAATTACTCATGTCCCAAGTTTCCTGCATTCTGCTGAAACAAGCTCCAATGAATATGAGTGGGATTCATTTTTTGATAATACAATGGATATTATCCATAAGTATGCTTATCCACTCAAAGAGGGACAAAAATCAAATGCTAGGTCAATTGGATTAGGTTCACATTATACTAACAACGAATTTAATAATGATGTTGTGACTCTTTCTAGTCTAAACACCTCTTTGGAGGGTAACCTGATTGAAGTCATCTTATCAGTCATCGGCTTTGACAATAACACAGTGCTATCCCTTGAACCATTTGACTCTTTGACCTTATTGCACCCTAAAGTCATTGAATGGGGCAAGACTGAACTTATAGACCTAATATCATTCCCAAATGACTATGTCTTGGCCTTCTATTTAAACACCATTGAACCCCTTACTTCTTCCACCAGTGCAAGGAGCGTGAATATGACATACGCAGATATCAAATTTCTTAGTCTTAAAAGCAAAAAGAAAAAGAAAAAAGCGGTCTAATGGTGAAAACCACCTTGTGGCAGTATCAGAACCCAAAATAGTTAAAATAAATGATGTATCCAAAAGTGTAAACCTCTTAGCGGCACTTGAGGATAGGAAATTTGACATCTTACCTGATCACTTTCAAGAGATATCTTCAGTTTGATTGAACCAACACAACCAATCAAATTGGGTACATCCGAAGCACCATAGATGGTCCACATAGCATAGTCATTATCTAAAGAAGAAAATAAACACTTCACCGAGTTCTTTCAAGCAAATAAGATCAATTTTGCATTGTCTTATTCAGATATGGCAGGTCTAAACCCTAATCTCATTATGCATCATTTATCTATAGCTCCAGGGATCAAACCAGTTAAGAAAAAAATTTGAAAGATGCACCCCCATGTGGCATTATTAATAAAAGCAGAGTTGGAAAAGCTCCTAAAAGCTGGCTTCATTAGAGCAATCGCTTACGCTGCTTGAATTTCCAATATTGTCATAGTTTCCAAGGTCGATAAATCTATTCGGGTATGTGCTGATTTCAGGGAATTAAACAAGGCATGTCCAAAAGATGACTTTCCTCTGCCTAATACCAACATGATCGTGGACCTCACTGGTGGATATGAGATGCACTCTTTAATGGATGGTGTATGCGGTTACAACCAGATCAAGATAGCGCCTAAAGATCAGGAAAAGATGACTTTTACTTGTGCTTGGGGCATGTTCTGCTAGAACGTCATGCCATTCGAGATTAAAAATGTAGGTGCCACATATCAAAGGGAAATGACAACTATCTTCCATGACATGATACACAAAAATATGGAAGATTATGTGGACGATACACTGGCGAAATCAATCAACATAACAACTCACATAAAGGACCTAGGGAAAATCTTTGACCGGAAGGAGCAATTTCAAATTAGGTTAAACCCGAAGAAGTGCACATTTGGAGTTAGTTCAGGAAAACTCTTGGGTTATATTATATCATCTAAAGGAATTGAAGTTGATCCAACAAAGGTACAAGCCATAATAGAGATGCAACCGCCAAAGAACATTAGTCAAATAAGGATATTGCAAGGAAAGCTACAATCCATCAGAAGGTTTATCTCACAGCTAGTATATAAGACTCATCCCTTTACAAAAACATTGCATAAAGGAGTGACATTCAAATGGGATGAAATATGTGAAAAAGACTTCCAAAAAATCAAAGAATACCTGGCGAATCCACCCATCCTAATGGCACCTATACATGGAAAACCTATTTTATTGTATATTTCAGCTACAACCACGTCACTCGGAGCTCTACTTGCACAACATGATGATACAAAGAAAGAAAGAGTAGTATATTATATCAACAGGACACTGGTTTCCTATGAACTCAATTACACTACCATTGAAAAATCCTATCTAGCAGTGGTGTTTGCCTCACAAAAGTTTAGACACTATATGTTGGCTCACTCAATAAAGTTGATTGCTAAAATTGACCCATTAAAGTACCTATTGAACAAAGAAACATTTACTGGAAGGTTGGAAAAATGGGTGATGATCCCGAGTGGGTTCAATATCAAATATGTGGAAAGAAAGGTCATCAAGGGTCAAGTTATTGCCGATCACCTAACTGATGCACCTCTACAAGATAGTAACCTTATGCCGATAGAATTCCTTGATGAAGCAATACTACATTTGACATAACACCCATGGAATTAGTTCTTCAATGGATCGTTTACCCAACATGGGTTAGGTGCTGGTGGGTTCTTCATTACTCCATAAGGGTATAAGATTCATAAAGCTTACAAGATGATGTTTCCATGCACTAACAACATTGTTGAGTATGAAGCTTTAGTGAACAAATTGAAGGTAGCTATTGAATGGAAAATTGTAGAGTTACACATTTATGGAGACTCGTAGCTAATCATCAATCAAATCAGCGATCAGTACCAGACCAAAGATGAAAATCTCACGCCATACAAGAGAATGGTTGATGATTTGAAATAATACTTTGTGTTTGTCACCTTCCAATAGATCCCAAGGACATAAAATAAAGTAGTTGATGCCATGGCTACTCTTGCCTCGATGCTACAACTCGAAGAAAATCAATTATGCTATGACTTCCTGGTGGAAGAACTTCCTTTCCCGACATATGATTCCCCCAAATCCCAAATAGTGTGTTCCATTGTAAGCCATTATTCTTCTAGATATAGCCAAATATATTCATACCTAAGAGAACAAATAATCCCTAATGACTTGTCTAAGAATGAAAAGAGAAACCTCCTACGAAATGCATCACGTTATTTGATCATTGCTAATGATTTGTATAGGAGGGGTATAGAAAATTCTCTCCTTAGGTGTTTAGAACATGAAGAGTCTGAACGTGCATTACACGAAGTCCATGAAGGTATTTGTGGATCACATTTGAATGGCCTTTCGTTAGCTAAACAAATTTTGAGAGTGAGATATTACTAGCCTACCATGGAGAAAGATGTTCAATATGCTAAGTCTTGCAAGAAGTGCCAACTACACGGTAACTTGATTCATGCTCCTGCTAGAGAATTGTTGCCATTTATCACACATTGACCATTTCAACAATGGGCCTTTAACCTTGTTGGTCAAATATATCCTTCATCATCAAATGGACAAATGTTTATCATTATCGACACAGAGTACTTCAAAAAGTGGGTGTAAGTCATCCATTTAATCAAGATGACTGACATACAAATGTCAATGTTTATCCTAAACTACATCATTTTTAGGTACGAGATACCCTCTTCTATTGTAACTGCTAATAAAGGGATTAAAGAACAAAGATATCAATGAGCTGTGTGAGAAGTTTCATATCACTCAATACTATTCCTCTATGTACTATCCACATAGGAATGGACAGGCTGAGGCTTCCAACAAAACAATTCTCAAAATCTTACACAGAACAATGAACAAATTTGGCAAAGATTGACATCTTCAACTAAATCTAGCATTATGCGCATACAGGACCAATATCATAACACCCACAGTGGCAACACCTTTTGCATTGGTGTATGGTTAAGAAGAAATACTACCTATTGAGGTAGAGATACCATCACTTAGAGTCTCTTTACAAGGACTCGCAACCGATGAAGATTACTAGATTTCTAGAATCCAAGAATTAGAATTGCTTGATGAACAAAGAAAAGAAGCATTTGACCACCTGAGGGTCTATCAAAAGAGAATTTCACAAGGATATAAGAAAAAGGCCAGACAAAGAGAATTTCATGCCGAAGATCTTGTACTTAGAGAAAATCTAAAGAATCATCAACATCGAGAATAAAAGGGAAAATTCAAACCCAACTGACTGGGTCCCTTCGTGATTACGACAACATTCAGTTCTGGAGCATATCAACTGTCAACTCTAGAGGGAGATCCTCTCCTTGATCCAATCAATATTATACACATGAAAAAGTTCTATAGCTAGACATTCTCTGAAAGAGAAGTTCCTATACAGAGAAAATGTTCCTGAAAAAATACAAAAACAACAAAAAGAAAAAAATCCCAAAACATTGGAAAAAGTCCTGAAAAAAAATCACTATCTCGGTGAAAACCTGGAAAACAGGCGCCTTGATGATAACAAAAAAAATAAAAAAAGAGAAAAAGTGCAAAACAATTGAAAATAGAAAAGTGCCTTGGTGAAAACCTGGTAAACAGGCACCTTGGTAGCAATAATAGCAATTCTTCCAAGTGGTGAAAACCTTGTAAACATGTGTCACTTCTAACTAACGCTCCATCTATCAATGTTTTGCTTGGCTATCTTGTCTGCATGGGATTCACTTTTCTTTCTTTGTTTTATACATCTTTAGTCACTTTTCTGACCTTGTATAGTTCAGTTGGCTCCCGCGGCACCATCATGGTTTGGAATCAATCGATATCTTGGTCCTAGAATAATTTGACCTAACTGGGGGAAGTTTCCCAAAAACAATCTTGTTAGCTAGGTCCATATCTTGATAGTCAGTTGTTCCATCAATCAGATTCAATCCTTTGAGGTCTCTCATCATTACATAGTTTTCCATTGACGTACTGGTGTTTTTTAACGCCCATCTCAAAAAAAATGTTTCTCAATACTTTCCCTCTAAACATAATCATGTTTCTAAACACCCATCAGATGTATCTCAAACATGTGTCACACAAACCGCACAAAATGCACACACATTCATCACTACAAGATAAACAAACCCAAGAACACAAACCAGATATTAACACTTGTTTGAGCTATGCTAATTATGTCTTCAGAGCCACTTGATGATGGTCATGGACTAGAGCGACAAGGACAAAGATGCGATATGTTTTTGTATGTTGTCTATTATCTTGGATTCCATTGGTTATGTCTCCTGAGTAACTCAATGATGTCTCCGGACTACAGAAACAACAATAAGAGGCATGATAATTTTTATTGATTTCTACTTGTGGGTGTGGTTTCGATGATCCTAAAATGTCAAATAAATTGGGTTTCAGTTATAAGGTCCTCCACGATTATGGTACACCGCACATACCTCGACTCTTTTTATTTGAAATCTAAGGCGAGGTTGGAACTATCTCCTTGTTTGTTTTGAGTGATATCTTAGTATTGTGCAATATAAGGAAACACACCCAAGGATATGGACGCAAGGGCCATTGCGGGTGACATGATGATTGTCCAAGTGTACAAACAATAATAGGGCATTGTAGACACAATATCACTATTTTCACAAGAAAGGAAGGATCTCTTATTTGTTTGTGAACGCAAAAAAACACTTAGGTCATCTCGACTCTATATACCCCAACGCTTGTGGAAACTTGCAATATCAAAACAAAATTCACACTTAGGTCATCCTGGCTCTGTATGCATTTGTTATTGTGTTACTTTAGACATATCATCCGATGAAATTCATATTCATATTCTCATGGTCGCAGTTGCACCAGTGAGGGTTGTACTGACTTTGATGTTCCAAAATGCTCAATGATGATACACAAGCTAAAAAAATATCAAAAGTGACAAGGTAAGTGAATTTTAGGCTGCATTCATACTAGTATTGCATTACATTGGCATAGCTAAAACAATGGATTAACTTGGATTATCTTAAGGATGGAATTCGACTCAATGTTGACATCTCCTTGGAATCACTATCTTATCTGATGACATCTTTGAACATGATAGAGTACTCTGGATACTGGTAATGAAAGAGAACTTGTCAAGATATGTTAGTAACATAATGCATCCATATCATTGCATATCCATATCATTAAATTTCCATCTATTATTTGCATTACATCATGAAAAGCATAAAAAGGAAAATAATATCGTATTGCATTGGCATACATCATAATCATACATCCATCATTATGAATTCAATCATTCATAAAAAGAAAGGAAAGTACATCCATTAACATGAACATGTCATAAGGAATTAACACAAATGTCATATAGGGCACAAAATGATGTATCTCATATATATCATAAAGAGTATATCGGTATCTGGAGTACAAAGAGATAAAAAAAAGTCGTCGTCATCAATACAATAGAGTATCACATACATCAAGAATATGTCAATGAATCATATATGAGTTGTACATCATAAAAAATTTACAAAAGGGGTATCAATGTCATGTATCACTCCCACCCTCTGGCTCTGCATGAGGTGGATGAGGTGTTACATCAGCCCTCGTAGCGGGAGGAGGAGGAATGACACCCTTAGGATGAGCTGCAAAAAAAGAATATGGTGGAGATTTGGAACCCTCTAGAACAACACCAATATACAAACCATAATAGTAGGAGGCTTAGGCACTCTGACGGGAAGTGGTATAGTGTGCTTGGTCTTGCTCTACAGTAAGTACAACAATACGTTGATCTCTATCCGTCGTGACGTCAAGAATCTGACGATCTCGCTCTACGATCATATCCTGCAGACGTTGATCTCTCTCTGCCAGCTGGGCCTCTAAAGTAGACACTTGTATCCTCAATTTACTCCTCTCATGGTGGCCTCATGCTAGTGCATCACCCTATCCTTAGGTACCCCCTGTGCCAGCTATCTCAGTGGAGGAGGACCCTGTGCCTATGGAGGATCTTGTCTAGGAGCCTCTCCTTGCTGCTATCTCTACTGCTGTTGTTGGGGCATTAGTGAGCCTAGATCCACTCTCACTATGGGAGGATATCTCTAATAGAATTGTCTCACCCCATCTCCCCCACTTCCATCATCACCCCCCATCATCTCCGTGACCCCCATCATCTTTGTGACCCTCTCTTCCTCCACCTCTTGCTTTGTCCTCACCTCTCGATGCTTGTCCTCATCCTCGTCCTCCTCCTCGATCTCTACCAGAAGGATGGTCCTCGGGCTCCTCTATATGTGGAGCAACCTTGGCAGGATCAGTAAAGTGAATGTACATACGGTCACTCATATACTTCCGATAAGCATCATTAATCCCAACATCGACAACAAGAGGAAAATAATCCCAAGAAAGTGCTTGTAGTCTAGTAATCTCCTGAATGGCTATAACATATGTAATTTGGGGAGTTCATCCATGCTTCTCCTTATCGGAAAATCTGTCATAGGTGGTCATCTCTGTTGACACAATTGTTCCTGACCAAACTAACTCCAGACACGAGATGTCACAAATCTCTCAATGATTCTGGAATATCACCCAATCAAATACCAACTGCAAATCATGAAGGGAAAATATAGCCTTCTATCCAACCAGTCCTTAGCATTCGTAGAAGGTCTCCACTCAATATCTGTATAGTCATCTAGAACATGACGCCAATAACTTGTATTCCCTAGGAGGGGTTACTGAATGAATCCTCGATAGTGATCAATGTCGGGGTGGCATCCCTGTCATGCTTTATCTTTCAATGGCCGAGTAACTGGGATGTGCTCCTAGGTCCAAATCTGAAGCACTAATACACCGACAGACATGCTTTGACTATGTCGGTAAACAACCTCATGCATCTCTCTGTATAAATATGCCATCAGGAAGGCACCCCATGAAAATCACCGAGGTCATCTAATAATGTCCTCCAAAATGCAACCCTAGCCACATAAGAACCCCTGTGCACTCTGATCATCTACAAGAATCCCACCGATCAACCCAACCAAAATAGAAGGAAGTGTTGTGCATTGTCTCTCCATCTGATCCCAAGTCACATATCGTCTATCAATAGCCAGATCTCCAAAGACTCTCCTCAAAGATGCCATGCATGGTGTGTGAGAGTGATCATAGTAAACCCGCTCTCCACTCACTGGGATCCTCAGGATGCAGTACACATCCTTAGGCATGATTGTAAGCTCACTAGTTGAAAGGTGGAATGTGTTATGCTCACTATGAAATATCTCTACCAAGGCTGTGAGAATACCATGGTTCATCTAGATATTGAGTATGTCTAATAATTGTCTCAGTCCCACCTGACCTATTAGAGATCTATCGACATCAGAAGGTATGGAATCAAACTCATCGTATATGGCCTCTAACATCTGAAGAACACTGGATCAAAGAAAACAAGCATTGGATACAAAACTTGAAAAACATAAAAATAATAAGGAAAACCAACTTAATTGATCAAATATCAGAGTATCAAACGCAAGTATAACATCACAAAGCAGTCCAAGCAATCAAATTCATGCACAAAATGACCAAATTGAGACAAACAGAAGACAAAAACTACAAACTGTTTCCCATACGAAAGAATACAACTGACAAGAACTCATAGTTTTTCATACAAAATAATAAAGGCCTCTACACAAAAATTAAAACTAATACGAAGCAATACATGGTTTCGTATGAGCATGAGGGAAAATCGTGAACAATTTCATGCGAAACACAATCTAACCTAATACAAAAAGATACAATTTTGTGCGAAAAAAGACAACATAACAAATTTTTGTACGAACCTAAAACATGTCGCATACGAAAAAAGAATTTCAGATGCAAAAACCAAGCAAAAACATGGAAAATAGAAAAAATGAGCAATCAATTGGTCAACTTACTGGCGGGGCATAATGTTGGGGTCTCTTGTACTGCCTGGACTTCTCGATTCGGTGGTTCTAAGTCAGAATCAAACATATTTTCACTCGCAAGGCAGAGGAGGGCTCCACAAACTCCAAAAGTGAATAGTGAAAAAATGGTAAAAATATCATTTTCAACCTATTTATAGGCCTTTTTGACCCAAATTTAACGTAATCGACAAATTTCTCAAAAACAAGTGAAATTATAACCGTATGCACAGTCAACTATGCCGAATCTACTTTCAGGACCGAAATCAAAATCAGTGACAATTTTTCACCAAAATCAACCCAGGTCAACTTTGGTCAACCTTCTAGTTAAAAGGCAGTTTAAACGCAAACAAAAGTGCTTAAGGCAATGTGCAGATGAATCAGGTAGTTTATGATACTTTATTCAAAGGAATTCTACACAATCAAACTTGGCCAAACCAAGTCAACAACATCCATATTTTGGTCAAATGGGGTCAAACTGAGTTAAACAACAAATAACTGGGACACAAAGTCCAATGTACAGCTGATAGAACCTATTTTCCATCAAATCATTCAAGTTAATTTGAGTCAACTTCTGCTCAAAAGAAGTCAACTATGGTCAAATCAAGTCAATTACTAGTCAAACTTGGTCAAAACACCTCCTAATCAGCTCAAATAAGTTTCTTCTTAATTCAAATAACTTGGAAATGGATTTTAATCAATCCCTTCTTCTTTCATATCATCAAAGTAGTAGGATATTAACATCTTTATTTCAATTTCACTCCTGAGGGGGGCATAATCACATCAAAATACATCAAATTTTGGCGAATCAACGTCTATCAGATCGAAGAATCTTTTCAAATCTTCTTCATTAATCAATCGAAATAGGATACCAAATCAAGTTCTATATCAAACTTGATCTTATCTATAGGGGCATCTCAACTTCATCAGAATCCATATCAAGTTGATTACCTTTGAACTATATGTTTGAACGAGTGATTTTATCACACTACATCAAATTACTCGGTCAACATCAAGTGAATCAATAGGGATAGATAAATTTCATCGCATCATATCAAATTGATTGTGTCTTATCATCAAATAATTGGCTTCATCAGAACCCATATCAAGTCAGTTATTGTGATCAAGATTTTAATAGTAAACGGTTTCATCGCTTCACTTTTTGACACACACAGTATGGACCCGAGCAAAACCAGTGGGTCTTCTCAATCTTTGGGTTTGCACCCAAAACCGTTAAGAAGAGTACTTTGGAGAAGGCCTCAAAAGCATGTCACAATCCATATTAGGTTAAAGTGAAGATAATTGGGTAGACTTTGGTAGAATTTGGGTTAGTAGATACTATTGAATCCCATTTCTCCAAACCTCACAAATGATTGTTATCTCTTGTAATGTGAGGGGTATGAATAGAATCCCTAGACAAAAGGCTATTTGTGAGTTAATTGACCCTCATTCTCCAGATATTGTTTTTATTCAGGAAACTAAGTTGACTGTGCATGAGTTTCTTAAGAAGGGTCCAAGAGTTTGGTCTCATGGAATGTGTCAGTGTATAGGTGCTCAAGGATCTTCAAGAGGCATTGCTTGTTTTTGGAACCCAAGATAGATTATTCTATTGTGGTGGATCTCAAGTTGTTCTTCTATGTTTATGATTGCTACTAGTTTGGATTTTGGGGAAACTCGCCTCTTCACCAATGTATATGCCCCCAGTAATATTTGGGGTAAGGAGAAACTTTGGAATCACATTACATATGTGTGATCCTTGGTGCCTCTTCTTCCTTGGGTTATAGTTGTTGACTTCAATGCAGTGTTTAGTTTGGGGAAGAAAGGTGATGAATCAGCTCGCTTGGATCATTCTTCTAGTCTCCCATAGGAAAATATTTCTTTTATGAATTTGATTGATGTGAAATCAAATAATGATATCTTCACCTATAATAATAGGAGAATGGGAGAGGAAGTTATTTCTGAGAGACTTGATAGATTTCTTGTCTCATATTATTGGTTAGGGGACAAGTGGAATACCAACTCTGAGATCTTGGATTGGAGGGGATCTTATCATTGGTTGATCAAGCTCTTAGTTGTTTCCTTCATAATTTTAAAAAATCCCTCCTTCAAATTCCAACTTATGTGGTTGCGAGATCCCTCTCTCTAGAACCTAGTGGCTGATTAGTGGCAGGAAGGGAGGCCTTCTCATGGAAGGGTTATGTATTATTTTGTTAAAAGACTACATTATGTGAAAACAAGCTCAAAAGGTGGAACAGAAAATGCTTTGGAAATCTCCATTACAACATGTCAAAAACACAATCTCGGTTGGATACTATTACTCAATTGGTCCAAGATGAAGTAATCACTCGAGATTTGAGAAGAAAAGAGTCTAGAGCTATCAAGGTGTTGGAGGAATGGGATTTGCGAGAGGAAATAGTTTGGAAGCATAATTCTCATATTGATTGGCTTCAGGTGGGGACAAGAATACCTCCTTTCACAATTATGTCAAGGCCATAAGGAATGGTAATGTAATATACTCTTTGTTCTTCTTGGGGAGAGATTTCTAGAGAGGCCTCTAGGTATTTCTCTGATTTTTTTACTGATGATTCTCCCCCTGTGAGTGAGGAAGAAAGATCCATTTTTGCTTGCATTCCTACACTGGTTTCAAATGAGATGAATGAATTTATCATTTGGCCCATTTTTCTACAAGAATTAGAGGAAGCGGTGTTCCAC
Source organism: Thuja plicata (assembly GCA_018584345.1). Taxonomy (NCBI): domain Eukaryota; kingdom Viridiplantae; phylum Streptophyta; class Pinopsida; order Cupressales; family Cupressaceae; genus Thuja; species Thuja plicata. Next base: position 3,891,967 of record MU226267.1, on the reverse strand, counting down.
ATGAAGAAAGGTAAAGCTCCAATCCATGATGGATTCCGTATTGAATTTTATCAAGAGTTCTGGGAGATTATAAAATTTGACCTTCTTGAGATGGTTCAGGAATCCCATAGAAATAAACAAATGTTGAAAGTATTGAACTCCACTTTTCTGGCACTTATTCCCAAGAAGGAAGATGCAAAGAGTTTGGACCAATTTAGACCAATTGCCTTGTGTAATGTGGATTACAAAATCATCACTAAATTAATTGTAAAAAGACTCAAAGCATGCCTCAAGACTATAATATTTTAAGAGAAAGGAGGTTTTTTTAAAGGCAACCAAATTCTTGATGGGATAGTGATTGCTATAGAGGTTATTCATTCAATGGTAGGGTTAACAGAGAAATATATGTTCATAAAACTAGACATGGCTAAAGCTTATGATAGGGTCAAGTGGAGTTTTTTTTATAGAAGGTTCTTCTTGCTTTTGGTTTTGGAGGTGAGTGGGTGGATTGGATCCTGAGCTCTGTTACTTCTTCTCGCTTATCTGTTCTTATTAATGGGGAATCATTAGATTTGTTTAGTGCTTCTCATGGTCTTTGACTAGGGGACCCTCTTGTTAGGATTAAAAAGGACATAAATCTAATAGTTACATGTAAAAAAATATCTCTAATAAAACAAAGAAATAAAGCACAATTAAGACACAAAGATTTAAGGTGGCTCACCCAAATCCTGGGCTACGTCCACCAAACAAAGAGTTCAATATTATATTCCAGTAAATCACTCTGATTACAATCTGCAATCTCTTGCAACCCAACCCCACTGCAAGAAGCTACCAAAAAAAACATCAAATCCCTAACCCAAGGCCCTTTTAACAAGACTCATGTTGGTTACAAATTAGGGTTATAATATGTTGGCCAAAAGGTACCCCAGAAGGGGCATTGACCCTTGACCCCATCTTGGGGGCGCTGCCCCCAAACCCTTGTAGAAAAAACTGGGGGGAAACCACGCTGATAAAAGTGGGAAAAAATAACCTCTAATTTTGATTAGGCTCCATATAACAATAGTCTCCCACTTGGAGACTGATCATAACACCGCTGACCCTATATCTCCCACTGGAATGGAAAACCACCCTAGACTTTTTTGTTCTATTTTATTCTTTCCAGTCTAGAAGACCAACCAAAGCTGAAGAGGAGTTCAACTTCTCTCTTGGAACTGCCTTAGTAAACATATCCACTGGATTGTCATCTGTATGTATCTTTTCCAGCTTTAGTTATCATCCAAAACTGACCAAATGAAGTGATACCTCAACTGTATGTGTTTGGTCTTCAAATGTAAGGCACAATTATTTGCAAGATGAATGACATTTTGGCTATCCATACAAAAAATATTTTTTAGTCTGTGAGTGTCACAACTCTTCCATGAAAAATTACAACCATATCATCTCCTTAGCTACATCTGTAGCAGCAACATACTCTTCCTCTATATTGGATAGAGAATTCACCTTCTGCAATTGAGAAATCCTGTTACAATTCATAGAATTCAATCACCAAGATCTACTGTATGCAAAATAACCTGTTACAAAAGCAAGGATTGGAGACAAAACTCATAATGATCTGAAAGACAAAATATTCATTCAGAGAGAGAATGATAAAATATAAAGAGATCAATCCTTAGAAAGGATATTGAACACCAATAGGTGGAGAAACCTAGGTTGCATGAAAATAATTAATAAAGAATTAATTATTATATGCCTAAAGTTTAGCTTAAGTAAATTAGAGATAATAAGTGAATCTAATAATTAAATCAAATGATTTTATTAATAAGAGAATTAACTTATTAATCTAAGACCCCCCCTTAAGATAAAATTAGAGAGAAGCTAAAACCTAGAAATAACTACTAAACGAAGGAAATTTGGGTCCCAGCAACAAGGCCTAATCAGGTACCCAATCACAACCAAATCTTTGTAAAGTGGAGAAATAGAGAAAACCACATGGGAAAAAACTCTACTCCAAAAAGAGATGGAAAAAACATACAAAAAAGAAATGGCTCAAGAGAATCTCTCAAAGCCATAAGTACAACGAACCCCCCCATGAGAGAGGATCGATACTCCAAAGCCTCCCATAATTATAGAACCCCTGTGTTGATGATTGGACCAATGTGGCTTGACTACATAAGAAACAAAGGCACTGGATGAAAAAGAGGAAACCCCTGAATGTGAGGAAAAACTTGAAGGCCTAGCTTCCACTCAAAAGAGAATGCATGAGACTCATGTAATGGGATCTCCAATGAAGGTGGGCCAATAGATGTGTTGAATCTATCACCTGAGAGGAGATGAATATCCTCTAATATGTCCTCAACAACAACAGAAGATGGCTTGATGCATGGAGTGATAATGTCTGGAAAAGTTAAAGAGGAATCCTGATGAACATGTGTAAACTCAACATGAGGTGGAGGTATAGAAGTCAGAAAATTGATATCAGGAAAAACACATAAGTTTAAGTGACCCAAATTCACCTTAATAGGCTCTCGTGAAAAAAATAATGAGACTCAGACATAGGAGATGGTGGATCAAAATGAGAGAAAGAGTACAAGCGTGAAGAATGATCAACTATCCTTGTTGCAACAATACTTCATGTCTCACTGTCTCTAATGTGCACTAAATCTCATGTGAACTCAAATGACTTTCCTGTCCTACTGTGAGTAATCCAATAGATAGAGAGAAGGTTAGAGGACAAAGATGGAACACATAGTACATCATGGAATGCACCACCATCAATTTCAATAGAACCTTTCCCACATAGAGTCATAATAGTGTTATTCCCCATCAAAATGTGTGGGGTAGGAGAAGCCTCAAAAGATGAGAATAAATCCTGAGAAGATGCCATATTGTGCGAAGCACCTGAATCCAGTAGCCATCTAGAAGAGTGTGGAATAGTGGTTGCATATAATGCATGACCATTTCTGTTGTCCCATCCATCTGTTTGGAATGATGATGAAGAAGAAGAGTTGTGAGAAGGAGAAGAAGGAATATCAATGTTTCTCTTCTGAAGAAGTGCTTGCAAATCAAAAATTTGTTTTGCATATCCATCTATCTTCTTCTCATAACAATGAGACTCATCCTGATTGGAATTTTTATAATAAGCACACTAAGGTCTTTCTGTCTTCAATTTTTCCCCCTTAGGAAGAGGTGGGCCAAAGGAGTACTAAGAACTAGAATCCTTCCTAGACTCGGTGGTCGATGATATCTGTTTCTTCTCCAGCTTCCTTGAAGATGGGTAAGCTACCAATGCATGGTTTTGTGATCCTGTGAGAGATTCAAGCTAAGATAGCTTTGCCTACTCACGAGTCAAACGATCACAAAACACATCAAATGTAGGCATGTTGAATCGCGAACCCAAAGCATCCATGGTAGAATGGAAGGTAGAAGAGAATATATGATAGGGACCACAAAGCTTAGAAAGAATCGGGTAAATGCACTTTGTGTATGTCTTATTCTTCCCACACCCTTGCAAGATAGATCTGATAGATTTGAATTTCATCAATAAATCTTGGATAGAAGAAAATGTCTTAGGACCCAAATCTATCAATTCTGCCTCAATCTGAAGTTCCCTAAACTCATTGATTGTGCTAAAAAGAGTCTGAAACTTCTCCCATATATCAAGAGGGGTATAACACCCATAAGGATGGAAGAGAAAACTATCTGAAACATTTAGAGAAAGCACACCGATGGCCTCATCCATCTTATTCATGTGTTGCATGACCTTGAAAGGACGAGTTAAGACTAGATGAATAGTGTCTAAACATGACCATAACCCTCATGATTGGAGAAGCCGATTTATACGGGATTTCCATACATGGAAATTGTGAGGAGTGAGAAGCTCAACTGAAGCTGAATCTGTCATTGATAAGGAGAGATAGTGTAATAAATACTTCAAAATGAAAGGGAAATTACATGAATAATTTCTACTTAAAAAGAGTCTCATATCTTAAGAGAGTCCATCAAGATCTTTTTTACATCTGTTCGTGAGTAAAAAATAGAGTCTGTATGCTCATTCTAGAGGCCTGGAAGTGCTGAAAAGAAGGTCTCTCTTTGAATGACAAAAATATAGTTAAATAGAAAAATCTGGAAATAAAACCTCTACAAAAATTTCCGCCTAGGAAAGAGCTTTCCGACGATATAAGGAATTCAAAAAATGACCTCCATTTGCTTCTGTTAGAGAAAAAAAACCAACCCTAGGGTAAAAGGGCCCTAAAAAATGTTTAGAGCCCCTAGGGCTTAAAAACTATGGCCCCTAGCCATATGGCGAGTGTAGGGGGCTGGAGGGTGGAGCATCCTATCACCCATGTGACTGTCAGTTAAGCAGTGGGGGCTGAAGGGCCAGCTAGGCGGAGCGCGACCGGAGGGCGGCGGGGGCTGATGGTGGCGCGGGGTTGGTGGTGGCCGCGTGAGGGGTGGAGGGGCCTGCTGTCAATCGTGACCTCAGCAGTGGGGACCGCAAAATTCCTTTTTTTTTTAATAAAAAAACTTTATAAACAAAAACGCTCAGCACTGTTTATTTTTTATTTTTTATAAAAAAAATCTGAAAAAGGATAGCACCTTTTTAAATAATTTTTTCCTTTCTCGATTTGCATGCCAAGGTCGTATAGGCAGAAAACATTTTCCTCAGAAGTCAACAGTTTCCAAATTGGACGTTCCTTATATGGAAATAGGGGTTTTTGGGCATTTTGAGCTTAACCGTGAGGTGAGTTTGTGCTCAAAGTGCTCTGAATTGTTTTTCCCCTAGATCCACACAAATTTCACTGAAAAAACTTGAAACCCTCGAAGCTCCAAAAACCTTCAAAAACTTAGGAATGGGCTACAACAACAAGGCTCTAATACCATGTTAGAATTCATAGAATTCAACCACCAAGATCCACTGCATGCAAAATAACCTGTTACAAAAGCAAGGATTGGAAATAAAACTCAGAATGATCTGAAAGACAAAATGTTAATTCAAAGAGAGAATGCTAAAATAAAAAGAGATCAATCCTTATAAAGGAGATCGAACACCAGAAGGTGGAGAAACCTAGGTTGCATGATAATAATTAATTTTTATATGCCTAAATTTTAGCTTAAGTAAACTAGAGATAATAAGTGACTTTAATAATTAAATCAAATGATTTAATTAATAAGAGCATTAACTTATTACTCTAAAAAATCTAACTCGCTGTTGTCCCACCAATAGTAAATACATATCCTGTAGTACTCCATCCGGTATCTAAATCCTCTACCAAATCTAATTCAACATAGCCTTGTAAACTAGTATTAGATCCCTTAAAATGTAAAAATTTGCTAGATGTACCTCTCAAGTATCTAAAAATCTATTTTATTGCATTCCAATGTTCAATTCTAGGATGACTCATATACCCGCTAACAACTCCTACATCATGTGCAATATCTGGTCTACTGCATATCATGACATACATCAAGCTACCTGCAACTAAAGAATATGGTACCTTGGACATTTTATCTTCCTCCTCTTGTGTCTTTGGGCATCCTTAGTCAATTTCAAATGACTAGGAAAAGGTGTGCTAACATCTTTTGAAATTTCTATATGAAATCTCTACAACACCTTTAAAAATAATTAGCCTGAGATAGAGTCAATTTTCTGTTCTTCCCATCTCTACAAATTTTCAAACCAATGATTTGTTTTGCTGCTCCCAAATCCTTCATAGAAAAATAATTTTCTAACTGTTGTTTTAACTCCTGAATGTGATCCATGTTAGACCCTACTACAAGCATATCATCAACATATAGACATAAAATAATGTAGTTGTCATCATCTAACCTCTTAAAATAAACACAATGGTCTGAATGACATTGACTATAACTATGCTCAGTCATAAAATTATCAAATTTAATATACCATTGTCGAGGTGCTTGCTTCAAGCCATATAAACTTTTCTTCAATCTGCATACTAAGTTCTCCTTACCTTTGACCTCAAATCCCTATGGTTGTTCCATACATATTTCTTCTTCCAAATCACCATGGAGAAAAGTTGTTTTAACATCAAGTTGTTCCATATGAAAATATTTAGTAGCCACAATACTTAAATCTGTACGAATAGAAGTCATTTTAACAACTGGAGAAGAGATCTCATCAAAATCAATGCCCTTTTCTGTGCAAATCCCTTTACAACTAACCTGGATTTAAATATTTTCTTACCTCCATCCTCCTCTTTCAGCCTATAAACCCATTTATTTGGTAAAGCCTTTTTACCTGCAGGCAACTTATATAATTCCCAAGTCTGATTTTTCAGAAAGGAGTCCATTTCTTCTATCATTGCAAGCCCCCCACTGAACCTTTGTATCCACCTGCATAGCTTCATCATATCCTTCTGGCTCACCAACATCTATTAATAAAATAGAATACAAAGAAGGAGAGAACCTTTGAAGAGGTCTACTTAGCCTTGTTTACTATCTAACATCCACTAGAGTTTGTGGTATTTGTTGTTGTTGTTGTTGTTGTAGAGGATGAGAGACTACTGGAACATCATCTTGTGGAGTATCATCCAATAATACATAATCATTTTCTTTCTTCCCATGTTGTTGCAACAGATCTTTGTACAACACTTTCTCATTGAATATGATATCCCTTCTTCTTACAATTTTATGATTTTCAAAATCCCAAAGTCTATAGCCAAAATCATTAACGTCATATCCAACAAATATACATTTCTTTGATTTATCTTCATGTTTGGTTCTAGTTTCAAAATCTACATGTGCAAATGCTTCACAACCGAAGGTTTTGAGAAAAGAATAACTCACCTTCTTACCTGTCCATGCTTCCTCTGGAATACCAAAACCCAAACGAGTAGATGGACCTTTATTGATTAAATAAATAGTAGTTTTTACATCCTCTACCCACATGTTTAAGGGAATCCCAACATGCAATCTCATACTCCTTGCACACTCCATTATTATCCTATTCATGCGTTCAACCACTCCATTTTCTTGTGGAGTCTATGGAACTATTTTTTGCCTACGAATATCATTAGAGGAACAATAATATTCAAACTCTTTTATGCAATACTCACCACTATTATAAGATCTAAGATATTTTACTCTTTTACCAGTCTCATTCTTAACCAAGTTTTTCCATTTTTTAAAAGTTTCAAATACATCAAATTTCTACCTAAGGAAATAGATCTATACTTTCCTAGTTGCATCATCAATGAATGTAACATACTATAGAGAGCCACAAAGGGAAGATACCTGAGCTGGTCCCCATACATATGTATGCACAAGCTCTAATTTATCATCTTTCTTTTCCTTCCCACTCTTCAGAAAACTAACTCTCTTTTGTTGTCCATACACACAACTTTCATAGAGATCCATATTGACAGATTTTAGACCTGGTAAGACTATATTTGAATGAAGTAATTTTGTACCTTTTTCACTCATGTGACCAAGTCTTTTGTGCCATAGTATAGTTTCAGAATCCACAATGATTGTTTGATGTCCTTCTTGTTCATCTGTAGCAACTATTCCTGAATATTGAATTTTCTTTGTAACAATTAAAGTGCAAGGAACAATATGACTTGTAAAAAGATATAAGGTGCCTACTTTCAAACCTTTTGCTACTACTAAGGAACCTTTTGAAACCTTCCAATTATTATCATTAAAGTAAATATGCAACCCTCATCACCTAGTTTCTCTGGTGAAATTAAATTTCTACCTAGTCTTCAAACATGCCTTACCTATTGTAGTAGCCAATGATTCTCATTTTGCAACTTAATCTTAATTCTTCTTTTTCCAACAATCTGATAGGGTTCATTATCTCCCAAATAAACTAGCCCAAAATCCCCTTGGACATAATCAAGAAAATAACTTCTATGGGGTGTAGCATGAAATGAAGCCCCCGAATCTAAAACCCATGATTCATCTACATTTTCTAGGGAAATAAAAAAAAACATCTTCTTCAGATTTATTACTTACCACATTTTCCTCCTTATTTCCTTCTTGTTTGTCTCCTTTATTCTTCTGAGACCAACAATATTTCTTCTTATGACCTAGTTTCCCATAGTACCAACAATCGTTTGGTCCTCTTGATTAAGACCTATTGCCCTTTGATTTTCCTCGTGATTTCCCACAATTTCTAGAATTGTTTCCTCTATATCTTGATCTGTCTCTACTTTTTGCATTGAAAACACTACATAATGTGGATCAGCCTGAGCTTTTCCTGTGAATTTAATCACTCAGAATAACACCAACAACATCATCAACTTCTAGGGTATTTGAACCAGAAACAAAGTTACTAACAACTATTACCAAGCCATTCCAACTTTCAGGAAAAGAACATAGAATCAAAAGAGCCCTAATTTCTTCATCTAAATTGACATTAATAGAAGATAATTGATCGGTAACTATATTAAACTCATTTAAATGATCAGCAATAGACCCACCTTCTACCATCTTCATATTAAATAAACGCTTCATGAGAAATACCTTATTCGAAGAAAAATGCTTTTTATACAACTTTTATAGGGTTTCCATCAACTCTTCAGTTGTCTTTTCTTATGTGATATTAAATTCCACCGATTGTGACAAGCATAAATGAATACTTCCAAGTGCCTTCATGTCCAAAATATCCCAATCCTCATCAGACATTCCCGCTAGTTTCTTGGATTTTCCTCCCAATGACCGCCATAAATTCTTCTGATAGAGATAGTCCTCCATTTTAATTTTCCATAACTGAAAGTTTTGCCCATTAAACTTCTCAACCTTCAGCTTACCCTCATCTACCATTACTCCCACTCAACTGTGAGACCTTCATGCATAGGATAACTAAAAACAACCCACTTTGATACCACTTGTTAGGATTAAAAAAATAGAAATCTAACAGTTACATGCAAAAATATATCTCTAATACCACAAAGAAATAAAACACACCGAAGACACAAATATTTAACCTGGTTCACCCAAATCCTTGGCCACATCCACCAAACAAAGAGTCCAATATTATTGTATATGAGGAAATATTCAACCTGCAATCATCAACTAAAACATCAAACCTTTAAATGGTTAGCATGTAAAAGATTCAAATAACATGAAAAAGCATGAAAATAACAAAATGATCCTCATATCATCGGATAGAGCGTTTGATTTTATTTCTTATGGAGGTGTGAATGTGCTCTCTCAAACACAATATTCATAATCCCCAAGTAAAACGCTAAGATGAATGCAAGATAAATGTATGGAGGAAGGATTCAAGAGCTAGTATGGAACAACTACTCTCAAAGCTTCCCAAGATGTGAAGATTAAGCTACTGTGAATGCAATGAAATACAAGATTGAAGCTATGATTCTTTTACCAAGTTCCTAGCATATGATCTCTAGATTACTTAAGAAAGAAACAACTAAAATCATAAAAACACTACGCAATTCTAAAGCAAAGTGAGCATAATAGCAATGCAACAACAATGTGAGAGATGAAATGCAAGAGAGGAAGGCCTTTTTTATAGATTTGTGAAGGGAATGGACAGTTGAGATTAAGAGGCAAAAGAGACTAGTGGATAGGATTGAGGGTTAGGTAGGAAAAGTCAAAGGGGAATGTGCACATGATTAGAGGTAAATTACCTTTTAATTAGGATTAGAGGAATATTAGCAAGAGGTGAGTTTAGCAAAGGGTGAGGAGAGGATTATATTAATTTAATCCAAGTTTAGAGGATTTTTAGGCTAGTGGAGGATTTTTAAAAAATATAGATTTATTAAAAAGGGGATTTTTGAGGGAAAATGTATTTAAATAAAATACATTAGGATAGTATTTATTTGTATATAAATACCAAAAATGAAACTATTTAATTAATTTAATTAAATAGCTAGATGAATAAAAGGGAGTTCAATATTAATATTAATATTTTTGGACGTCTACAATTATATTCCAGTAAATCACCCTGATTATAATCTACAATCCCTTGCAACCCAATCCTGATGCAAGAAGCTACCAAAAACATATATCAAATCCCTAACCCAAGGCCCTTTTAACAAGACTCGTGTTGGTTAAAAATTAGGGTTAGAATATTTTGGCCAAAAGGGACGTCGCAAGGGGTGTTGCCCCTTGACCCCATCTTGGGGGGTGCTGCCCCCAAACCCCAGTAGAAAAATTTGGGGGGAAATTGCCCTAATAAAAGTTGGAAAAAATAACCCCTGATTCTGATTATGCTCCATATAAAAACACCTCTGTCTCCATATTTGTTCATTATCATGGTTGAAGGCCTAGGAAGATTTATCATGTCTCATGTGAGACAAGGTTTGATTCGGGGTTGGAACTGGGGCAATTCTAGGCTTCCATATTCACATCTCCTTTTTGCATATGATACTGCCTTGATGGGAATGACTAGGATCAATGAAGCTGTGAATTTTTGAAAAGCTTTGAACACTTACCTAGTAGCTTTGGGGAAAAAATTAATGAAGATAAATCTTCCATTTTTTCTTCAATACCCCTTGGCTTATTCATAATAGGATTCTCAAATTCTAGATTGGTTCCCTTCCTTTTGTGTATCTTGGGATACCCATTTCTGTTGGTGCACAAAGAAGAGAGTTTTAGCGAGGGATCTTGGATAAGATTCACACAAAAGTAAACCATTGGAGTTGTAGATGGCTCTCTTATGCTGGAGGGTGACTCTTTTGAACTCTATGGTTTAGGATTTGTTTATCTATAGGTTTTTGTACATGTTTCTACCACTAGCTTCACTAATGATGTTCTCTCTCATCATTTTTTATGGTCTGGTAATTTACTTTCTCCAAAGTGGAGCTTGTTCAAGTGGGAATCTGTGTGTAGGCCGAAGGAGGAAGGTGGGCTTGGTCTCCAACTAGGTAGTATGATTGGTTAGGTTTTAGATACAAAGCTATATTGGTGGTGGTATACTTATCAAGATGAAGATTTGGCTAGAATTATTACTCCTAAATATATCCCTAGGGTGGCCTACTTGGATGTGCCCAGGTATGAGCTAACAAGAAAGGGTTCTATGATATGGATTACTCTTAAGCCTAGAGCTAAGATTATTAAGAAAGGTATTTTTAGGATGGTCACCCCTATTGTGCAAGAGTTTCCTAGTCTTCTACCTCTTTGTGATATTTTGTTAGAATCTGGTTGGAATAAGGTTGAAGATTATAAAATTGTTAGGATCATGAGTCAGTTGGAAGTTGCCTGTTGGAAGGATCCTAAGAATTGGCCTAGTTAGGGGTATGTAGAAGATTACCAGGAAATCGATAAGATTCTTGCTAGTAGGCATTGTAGTTCCCTTAATGGTAGGGATATTCTTGCATGGGGTCCCGATCCTAAAGGAAAATTCTTTGTTTCTTTAGGATACTTGGAATTGGATAGGCAACTCCATGGTCAGGTGGGCATTCCTTGGTGGAAGCAGGTTTGGAATATATTTTCTTGGCCAAAATATAATTTTTTCTTATGGTTATTGGCTCAAGATAGGTGTCTCACTTGGTAGAATATTTGTAAGAGGGGCTTTTATAGTCCTTCCATGTGTGTTCTTTGTTATAATAATGAGGAGAACACATCTCATCTTTTCTTTCACTACCAGTATTCTAGAATGATTTTGCATTAGTGATGGGAAGCATGGAAACACACTTGTATTCATTCTACCTCTTTAGTGGAATTTTGGGAAAGTTTGGGAAGGCGTCCAACCAAAACTTATTTTTTTACAGGTTGCTTGGCTAATTGGTCCTACTCCCATTTTGTGGAATCTTTGGCTGGAAAGAAATCACAGGACATTTTAGGAATATGAAATTGATGGAGACTTAAGTATATAATAAAATTGTTAATAGACTTCAAGAAACTATCTTTGCAAAATGTGACCTATTAGCACTGTAAAATTGTTGTGGTTCCATGGTTTTTTGCAAATGTTTTAGGCTTGTTTCTTCACGCTTTAGGTCTCTGGTCCTTAAAACCCTGTTTCATTTCATCAAAAACCCTTAAACCCTAAAGTCTCATAAATTTGTTATAAAATGTCATTACCTTTTTGATTCACTTAAGCTACTTATTTCATGTCTTTATGTTGTCATCGGGCGGGGCCACCTTATATCCTAAAGTATTTTCCTAGCGGGGTTTTATTATTTCCTAAGTCTATGTCCCCGAAATACTTTATCTTTATGCATCTACTGAGAAAGTCCCTATTGATCCTAAAGTCAATGTAAAGGCTTTAAGTGGAGATGAAACTAGTTTACTCTTTATGTCATTGCGCCTAAAGGACACATGGAAAGGTGCTTCGGCTAAGTAAAGTTAATCTACGGTCATATGGAGTTAATCCTATGATGGGCGCTAGGCCTTAAGGGATGAGATGCATGGAAAATACCATCAATGCTTCACGCCTGGGTGCTACGTGTGTATCTTTGGTCAGAGGTACCTTATGTGTTTAATCCCACATTGGTCTTTTAAGGAGGATCTTCATGTTTTTATAACCAACCTCGAGATGGTTAAGTGTCGAAAGGCGCATGAATTTTTGGCCAAACTATTAGTGGTCAAGTAGTTAGATGGTAGAGATGTGATGACCATCTGTGGATAGGGAGGCATTTTTTATGGGCCCATGTAGGTGACATGTGGTAGTGTTGATAGATGTTTTCAAGGCGCAATGCATTGGTCCTAGTCAGCGAAAGGTTCAATCAGTTCAAGGCTTTGCGACAATGTGACATGTGGTAGATTGATAGGTGGCAGGGCCAGATTGGATGGTGTGTTGGCAGAGGTCTCAGCGAATCAGAGTGTGACATGTGGATGTGGTTGCGGGACTAAAGGAAGATTGTTTCATGACGATCAAATTTGATCATGTTGTCAGCGTTGTGCCTTAAAGGGAAAGGTGCGTAAGATCTAGCCTTGAGCCGTTGCACCCAAGTGATGCTTGTCTCTGTTGATGTCACGGGTCTTGTGTTTTCAAGGGGTGGATAAAAGACAATTAAGTTTGAAGAGATTTGCCGACTGGTGTTTTGAATCATTCACAAGATGTGACAAAGATAACATTTAAGTCATTGCACCATGGAAACACATGGCATATGGTGGGGCCGGCTAAGTGGTAAATAAATTTAAAGGCAGATTAGGTTGGACTTCACCCAACGTTGGGCGCTTTGCCTTAGGCGAAAGATGAATGACAGATAAATGCTTAAGGCATTACGCCTAATTGACACATGTCCTTCTCAGTTAGTGGGACCTAAAATTTTGGGGCTGAGGGTAAAGTAAAGGTCTGATGAGTTAGTTTTGATCCTGCGGCCAGCATTTTCCCTTATGCTTGAAGTGCTCGACATATAAACCTTAAGGAAAAGTGCTAGGTCGAAGCATGTCTTTCTTGATGTCATGGTCCTGGATGGTGAAGGCAAGTAAAGATAAAGCGTGTTTCTTTAGATTGTGTGGAAGGCGTGGTGCCTAGGGCTAGATTTGATCACCAAATATTGTTTGAGTCATTGCGATGGGGCGACACCTGGCAGGATCTGAGCTTGGTTCCTGGATAACTTAAAGTTGATGAACAAATGTATTTTAAAGATGGAAAGGGTTCTATTCTCAGTCATTGATGAAGAGTTTCATGCCAAGGACTAGCCATTGTAACAATTTTTTAATGTTTTAATCCTTTCTCAAGGTTTTATCAGGGCAGTGGACCTTGTCATGTACTACAAAGAAATAACTATTAAATATGATCTTGTGGGTTGTGTCTTCATATTTGTTGGATGTGTTTGGATAGGGATTGGGTGGTTCAAAGTGAATTTATGTTGAAAGGTGATAGTTAGGGTTTTTTGTGTTGATTTGCATATCTTCTGTACCCTAGAGTGGTGCCTTATCTCCTATGCTTTTATGGTGGATTTGTTCCCAAGTCCGGTGGTTGGAGGATATTATTTCCTTCAAAGGCATGTGGACCCTAAATGAATCTAACAGACATGGGCTTCCCATTATTTCTTTCAGAGAGGGACTGTTCTCGAACATCCTGAGGGGGTTAACAACTTCTGTATTGGATTGTACTCATGATGGAGTGAGGTGGGGGTTGCTTCTTGATGAAGGCATGACATTTGGTTGGTAGGGAAGATCAGATCAGATCTTTTGTAGAAATTTTGGAGAAAGATCAAATCAGAGAAAGGAAGGACTTTAGTAGATCAGATTTGCAAGGAGGAAAGTTGTCAGATGGTCATCATCTTTAGGGTTCTCCTTCTTCTATATATCTCCTTCTTTTCTCCGTTGTAGAGGTTCAGAAGTTATGGATTCCAAGTGTTGTTTCCAAGCTTTAGTCCCAAGGGATATAGCAGACTATATCATATTGTATTTAGATAGAATAGAAAGTTCTTGTAATCTTTTGCATATTATTGAAGTGGTGTGTTTCATATCAAATTAGAACATGTACATGATTCATCAAACTTAATGCAATTATTCTAGTTATAGGTCTCTCCTTGGTGTCTATCTCTTGAGTTTTGAATCTTTTGGTTCACTGCATAGAAATTCTCTATGTATATATTTTATTCTCTAGTTTTGATCTATGATCAAATTAAATAATCTTTGGATAAAACATAGATTCGTTTGGTGTGTCTACAGAAGGATCTTACAAGTAGTGGCTGATCTAGGTTGATTGTGTTTATGGCTTTGAATCTTTGATAGTAGTTAGTTCATGTCTTATGTATTTGCATTTCATACATGCCCAATGGATAAGGCACTGATCAGGGATTAGTAGATTTTGTTGAGATACATGTTTGATTGGTTTTAGGCTATATTATGCAATCTTATACATCAAAACCATATCCAAGTTCCCTTTTTATTTGTGGTTGTTGGTTGTATGTCCTACATAGTAATGGAGAGTCAATGAATGTCTGGTTAGCATTTAATACTTTCTTACTATTATCTGTTGTTATAATATAGAAGTATAAGGTATTGTAAAGAGTTGAATTTTGTCTGGATTAGGTGTACCCACCTTGGTTTAACAGAGCCAGAAGTGCATAGGGTAGTCTTGTCCCTATAGTTGGTCCAGTTACCTTGCAGATCTCTCATACATGGAGCTAACCACTCCTAACATTAGTCTCAATGTATATTGGTGGCTTCTCAAAGCATAACAATTTCAAACACCTACATGACCTTTATGTGGAGATTGATCCTAGTGATAATGTAGTTATTAAAAAATTTGAATTTGGGGGAAAGTAATGTAGTCATCAAAGAAGGCAAAAGATTTTAGCATGTCAAACAAAAGATTCATAGGGAAGGGAAGTGGTTTCTCCCTTGTAGATGTTCTAAAAATTAACACAAATGGCTCTTCACGCGGGAATCCTGGACATGTTGGTATTGGGAGCATTGTGAGAAGCAATGGTGGTGATGTGGTGTTCCTTTTCTCTACTTATAAAGGGAAACATTCTAATAATCTAATGGAGGCTTTGGCTACTTTACAGGCTATTGAGAGAGGGTGCTCCCTTGGTTGGAAGAGGATTATTTGCATGTCTGATTCTCAGATTATTGTTGAGTTGTTGAAGAGATGAAGGTTGAATAGAATTAAATGTTAGATTGCTTTGGTTGTTACTCAAATTTTGCATCTTTGTAGGTTTTTGGACCATGTTTCTTTTTTTCATATCCTGGGGGAATGAAACAAAGTGACAGATTGTTTTGCTAGATGGGCCTCAAAGCATAGTGTTGGTTGGGATGTTGAAGATTGGGGGATCTTCCTCCAGATTATTTAGAGACTTTGGAAAGGTTAATTATGGAGGATAAAGATATATAGTGTCCTACTCTTATTTGTATCTCTTGCTTTATATTGAATAATTATTTACCACTTTTTAAAAAAAACAAAAACTAGATAACTTATTTAATTACAGAAGAAGTGGTTAATCAATTAAATAATTATTTAATTGTGGGTGACATGAACGAGGATATTATTTAATTAAATAATAAAAATTATTTAACTAAAGTGCACGAGAGAAGAAATATGAAATGAATATATAAATCAATTACTTAACTCATGTGCATGTAATTAATAAATAAAATAAAATTTTAATTATTTTTAGAAGATGTGGATTTTTTCAAAGTAAATAATTAAATAAATTAAAGAATTTATTTAATTATTTAATTATGAGAGAAATTAGAAGAATGCATTTCACTAAATAATAGAGATTATGTAATTAAAGCGGAGGAAATTGATTAATTAAATAATAATATTATTTCATTAACGTTAAGAGACAATTAGATAATTAAATAATTGATAAAATATATTTAATATGAGAAAGGAGGAAAATGTTGATTTTGAGATTCAAATACGAGAAAAGAAACAATTAAATAAATAATAAAAATATTGAATTAATTAGGAAGAAAATCAGTAAAATATCACACATAGGTGATGAGACAATTTTAGGTGAGTACAAAACCAATCTTTTTCTTAAACACCCATTTGAAACCAACAAGTTTTTGTCCTTTAGATAATTGTACGAGATCCCATGTATCATTCTTTTTCAAAGCTGTTATTTCTTCATCCATAGCAATCTTCCAAGATTTTGCATCATTCATACCTAATGCCTCTTTTATAGATCTAGGTTCATCAATACTAGTATTCAATGCAAAAATACATGTCCACTCATCAAGATAATACCTTTTAGGTAGTTGTCTCTGCCTTGTAGAGCTTCAAACAAGTTGAGTTGGAGGCTCTTCCTCCTCTTCTGAAGATTTAAATCTAGATGAGATCTTCTCAATTTCTTGTCTATCTAGGGGCATCGATTTAACTTTCTTAGGCATAGAAGGTAGTTGAATCACATCTTTCTTTTTAATTTATTTAGGCTACAATGTAACAGAAGAAGGCTTAGTTTCTATAATAATACTTCTACTATGTAATACCTTCTATGCAACAGGGTCCCAAAGCTTGTATTTATTCATCATGACTATAATCAATGAAGATATATTTCACACCCTTGTTCTCCAACTTTGTTCACTTCTCCTTTGGCGCATATGCATATGCCTCGCAGCCAAAAGCTCTGAGATGTCTCGATAAATACTTATGAATGACTATGCCTCCATAGGCATTTTATCAACAAGATTTGATGTAGGAGACCTATTAACAAGGTAGAAAATAGTGGCAACAACTTCAGCCCAAAACCTTTGTTCTAGGCCAACACCACTCAATATACTTCTAGCCTTCTCCATTAATGTCCTGTTCACCCTTTCTGCAACATCATTCTCATGTGGAGAAAACATAATTACCTTTTTCTTATGAATGCCACAATATTTACATAACATATCAAAATCATTAGAGAAAATTCACCACCATTACAGGTCTTCAAACATTTCATCTTCCTTCTAGTCTATAAATCAACCATTGCTTTAAATTGTTTAAATTGATTGAAAACATCAGATTTACTCTTTGTAAAATATACATATATCCCGCTACTATAATCATCAATAAATGAAATATAATATGTGGATTTTCCAATGGAAGGAACAACTGCTAGACCAACCCCGTCGGAATGGATAAGGTCCAACACACCACACGAATTGTGAGAACTCAAGTAAAATAAATGCAATTTTATTTTCTATAAATGCAATTTTATTTTCTATAAATGCAATGCTTATAGAAATTGAAATACAGATTATAATTATTCAAACCTTCAACAAGGTTGTTGTTTTTCAAGGTCCTTAGACCCTTCTCCCCAATGTGGCCAAGTTAATGGTACCATAACATAGTCTTATTTGCATGTAACTTTGATTTAGAAGAAAACACACCCTTAGGTACCTAAAATCTATGAAAATATGCTAAATATGAAACCCTCACCTTTTCCAATGAAGTATCCACAAATTTGGTTTTCACATAAGTACTATTACACTCAGTAGTGTATGCATCCAACCTATACAAAGCACCACTTCTAACACCTTTAGCAACCACTATAACACCTTTCACCATTTTGCATCCCGCATAAAAAAAAACTACCTACACACTTGAATCTATTAGTTTTCTCACATATAACAAATTTCATCTTAGACTAGGGAAATGTAGAACACCATTAATATTTCTTATTCTATTAGCAGGAATCCTAATTTTAACTTTACTACAACCAATAGTTTTTAAATGAGAATTATCACCCAAGTACACCTTACCTCTATCAAAATTTTCACATTAAGAAAAATAATCATTATTAGAGGCTAGATGAAAAGATGCACTTGATTCAATTAACCATGCATCATCAAATGCATGAGTGACCAAAGTTGCAATGAACGCATCACCATCTTCCTTCATAGATTGAGAATTTGAATCATTTCTCTTGTTTTTATTCTTCTTTTTTCTTTATAGTCCTTATCAATGTATCTAGGCTTACCACAATTCTAGAAAATACTTTGGACTTTTAGAGGAAGAACTAACTATTAGAATTCATAGAATTCTATCACCAAGATCCACTGTAGCAAAAACCTGTCACAAAAGAAAAGAATGGAGACACAATAAAGAATGATCTGAAAGATGAAATATTCATTTAGATAGGGAATAATAATTATAAAGATATCAATCCTTATAAAGGAGATCAAAAGTCTAAATAAGGAAGTAACTAGGTTGCATGATAATAATTAATAAAAAAAATAATTATTACATGCCTAAAGTTTAGCTTAAGTAAACCAGAGATAATAAGTGACTTTAATAATTAAATCAAAATGATATAATTAATAAGTGAAATATCTTATTACTCTAACACCCCCCCTTAAGACAAACTTAGGGAGTAGCTAAAACCTATAAATAACTACTGAAAGGAGGAAATTTGGGTCCCAACAACAAGGCCTGATCAGGTACTGAATCACAACCAAATCTGTGTAAAGTGGAGGAATAGGAGAAAACCCAGAGGGAAAAACCCATCTCTGAAAAGAGATGAAGCTTAGTGAAGGACTGAAGAAGCCTCCAAACTAGAGAATGTCCAAGAAAATAGGAACGAAGGATGAACATGAAGAACACCACTAAAGCATGAAGCTTCAAACACTATCAAAGAATAATAGTTGGAACCTCCACTATAATAGAACATGATCAGGTAGAGAAGACTGTAATCTGCATGAGTGCCCTCAAATGACACTACTCGAATTAGGATGACAAACAAAGGAAAACATCAGAAATTAAAGATATAGATGGAAAAAAGACCAAAGTTTGAAGAGTTGATCAAAAGATGGAAGGATGCCTCAAAAATAGGAATGAAAGAGTTTCCATATGGTAAATGATCCATCTCACCAAAATGTACAGGTACCCAGCCACTGCATCTGCCTAGTACATAGGAACAGATACTGAATACATAGCTCACTCCATCGAACCAAGGAAGCATTAGAACAAACATGAGATACTGCCTATAATGCTAAGAAGGGAGAGGTATGACAGGTACACTGAACCAGACTACCAAGAAAAACTACATGATGAAAAACCAGGAACATAGAATGTGCAGAAGAAAGTACAAACACATATAAAGGATAGTGTTGAGGATGATCACTCTCTTGACACACATCATGAGGCTAATATCATAGAAGGAACACTTACTTGATAGAGGTAGATGACAAATAAAGAAAATATTGAACCCCCTCATGGCACTTTATAATGGAGTGCAAGTACAAATAGGCACAAAATGTGGAAGATCCCAAGTATGCAACAGATGACACTTTATCTTAGTGCTTTTGCAAAAAAATAAATGCTACAGAAATAAATGTCTATAATTCTCAAGAATGACATAAATCTAGAGTAGATTCTGGAAATGAGACCCATACCAAAATAAATAGCACAGAACCAACTTTCCAACGATGTACGGAAGTCAGAAAACAGAGCTTAGATGAGCAAGATATGGCTCTCAGAGTGCAAAAAGGAACCCTAAATTTGATTGAAAAAAAACTTGTAAGACTGAAAAATCTCAAAACCAAACCTACAAAATTAGTTTGGGCTCGGAACCATCTTTTCGACGATATCTGGTTTGGCCAAAAATGCCTTCGTTTGCTCAAGATACGAGCAAAAAATTGACAGGAGGTCAAAACACGAAGAATTCCAAGAAACCTCTGCTAAATATGGCGGAGCCCCACTAAACTGGAGATTGCAGTTAAATATGGAGGGACTGCCAAAATTTTGGCCAAAATTGGCGGAGGCACAAAGAAAAAATATTTTTTTCATCGCCTCAAAAAATGTGCCCAGAAAAAGGGTCGTACAACCAAAAAAATAGCCTTAGAATGCAACTGTGTCCAAATTGGACGTGCCTTATTTGAAAATAGGGGTTTTTGGGCCTTTTGAGTGCAACTTGGAGGTTCATTTGAGGCCAAAGTGCTCCAAAAACAAACTCCCCTAGATCCACAAAAATCTGAAACACAAAACCTCTTGAAAAACACAGATCTAAAGAACAAGGCCAAATCTCTCATGAAGAGAACATGAGCATGAAGATCTAGAGCTCTGATACCATATTATAATTCATAGAATTTTCTCACCAAGATCCACTGTAGCAAAAACCTATCACAAAAGAAAATAATGGAGAGACAACAAAGAATGATCTAAAAGATGAAATATTTATTCAGAGAGGGAATGATAATTACAAAGAGATCAATCCTTATAAAGGAGATCAAAAGTCTAAAAAAGGAAGTTACTAGGTTGGATGATAATAATTAATAAAAGAATTAATTATTACATACCTAAAGTTTATCTTAAGTAAACTAGAGATAATAAGTGATTTTAATATTTAAATCAAAATGATTTAATTAATAAGTGAAATATCTTATTACTCTAACACCAACGTAGATTGAGAAGAATGAAACTTAGGAGCTAGTTCCAAGACCTAAGGACAAGAATATCATATGTACCAAATGGGGTTTTAGAAATAAACTTAATGAATGTGGAGAAGTAATCTAGAATAGGGCCAAAATTGTATTCAAAGGAAATGCTCAAATTGAGGTTGTTGATTTCACATAGATGTTTTCTTCCATAACAAGACTAGAAGCAATCATAATGTTTCTAGCATTATCAACATTTAAGAACTTTAAAGTATAAAATATGGACATCAAATCAACATTTTTGAATGAAAATTTAGAAGAAGCATACTTTTAACAACCAAAAAGGTTTCATTTAAAAAAAATAATGGAATTTGTGTGCAAATAAAGAAGCTACTCTATGAACTCAATAAAAATCACAAAGCATGGTATTCAGGATTGGATAAGTATTTGCAACAACAAGGTTTGAAGAGAGGGATTGTAGATAGAAATATGTACATAAAAGCTAAAGGTAATCAATATATGATTGTCGGTGTTTATGTTGATGAATTACTCGAAGACAATAGTGATGCAATGTGCAAAGAATTCTAGGATGCTATGAAAAAAAATGAGATGCCAATGTTTGGTTATTTATCCTTCTTTCTTGGTTTATAAATATATCAGTTATAAAAAGGTATATTCATATCTCTAACCAAGTACACAAAATAAATGTCAAGAATTAGTTTAAGATGAAAGATTGCAAGCTGGTAAGTATACCTATGTTTACTAGGTGTAAACAAAGCAAAGATGATGAGCTTGCTCTGGCAAATCAAACATTGTATAGGTCAATGATTAGTAGGCTATTACATGCAACTACTTCTAGATAAATTTTAATGCAAGAAATGGGTATGGTGGATAGGTTTTAGGTAGTACATATGGAAACTCATGTCAAGGAAATAAAATGAATATTCATATATCTATCCTACATTAGATTTTGATCTATGGTTCCCTAAGAGTAAAAGTTTGAAATTGATAGCATACATAGATGTGAAATAGGTCAAAAGTGTAGATGATCAAAAGTGTACAAGTGGTAGATCTTTCTTTCTTGGTGTTAGTTTTATATCTTGGCTAAGCAAACAACAAGATCCAATATCCCTATATATAGCATAAGTGGAGTATATTTCTGCAGTTTCCTGTTGCACCTAAGTTTTATGGATGAAATAGACCTTGAAAGAAATGTTAAAATATTTTGATGAGCCCATTTCTATTCTTCATGACAACATAAGTAGTATAAAAATTTCAAAGAATCCATTAATACATTAAAGGTCAAAACATATTTCAATTAAGTATCATTTCTTAAGAGAGAAGGTGGCAAACAAAGAAGTGAAGTTAGAGTATGTTGAGACAAAGGAGAAAATTATTGACATCTTTTGAAAAAATCTTCCAAAGAAAATATTTGAGTATCTTAGACACAAGTTAGGAGTTCTATCTACCTCCTCTTTATTCAAGAAAAAGTATAGGTTGAGGGGGAGCGTTGAATCCCTTCCACAAGAAGACTTAGTGGTCTTGCATCTAGAAGTTTAGTACACATATTTGTGAGCAAGAGTAGGAGAATTAGTGGTTTTGGAGAAGGGAAACCAATTGTTTTCCTTTACCATTGACATCAAAGGGGGATACAAGAACCTTAAATTTTATCTCTCAAAGAAAGAGGATTCCAGGGTAAGGAGGCTAAAATGCTTAGAAGCATTTTTACAAAGACCCATATATGACATAGGGGATCCTTTTATAGGTTTATATTATTTTGGTGTGTTGTCATGTGTTGCTCTTAGGTTTGAGGTTTGTATTGGTAGAATTGTTTTTATTTACATCAATGACAAATAGGGATATTGTTGAACATCATGTTGTCATTGATTTCAAAGGAGTCAATGAGAATTAAATACAATTGCACTTGATTTCAAGTGTCCAAAAACTACAACAATTTTAGCTATTTCTAACATGATATGAATGAGAATCTCGTATGGTAAGTTCAATAGAAATACACACAAATATCTATCTTGTAGAAGGTTAATAATATTATCTTACAGTTCTATTCCAGTTGTTTAAGGTGGTCCATAAGTGTTTGCAATATATTTCTAACATTTGAAACTTAGAAATTGTGTACACACTAGAAACTTGTTTTGTACTACATTCCACCACAATGATATTTTATGGCTTTTGGTTTGGAAGTTAAGTCGAGCTATGTATAATGTCTTAGATTTCAAAGTTTAACAAGCTAAGCTTCAACCAACAAGTAGATAGTAGTAACATAATTATCACTATATACATCAGAGTATTGCATTGTGCAACAATTGTATAAAGCATGTGGATGTTCATTACAACCAATTAAGTATATTTTGGACAATGTATAATTAGTCCTTACTCGTAGAGTACCATGTGGGCTTTAGGACATAGTCGACTACACATTTGATTAATGTTTTTGCATGTGGTCGACTTGTGAAAAGTCTTCAAAATATGTTGGAATGGTACTAAGAAATTAAATGTTTATATATTGATGATCAAATTCATTTCATAGTGTACTAATTGCACAAAGGGTGTTGGTGATGTGTGAATATGTGAGTGATGATGTTGAATGAGTATCATGATCACATTGGCAAAACTTGTGCAAACTATCTACTCAATTATTGCATGTGGTTCCATTTTAATATTTTGTTTAGTGTGTGGGAATGTTCTTGTGATGAGAGAAAATAGGGATAAAAGTATTCACTATGATGAATGAAAAACCTAGGAAGCTCAACCCTATGTTCTTGATCCACTAGGCTCGAGGAGGCTCAAGCGCTAAGTGGATGTAGTGATCCTTCACTATTATGGAAGATGACTATGAAAATAAAAATTTAAAATGTAAGATATAGGGAGAGAATGGAAAGAAAGATGAATTTCTATGTATGTAAGTAAACATCAGATTGAGAATCCAATTTTGAGACCAGATTTGGGAGGCCAATACAAAGAATGACCTGTGATCCAAGTTTCAGTCTGAAAAGGCAGGTCAGCGGTTACCAAGAGGGTAAGACATACAATTGCTTTATGTAGGGGCGTACAAAGAGCTAAGTGTATGCCCCAATGTTAAAGTGATTGTGTATGCCTTACTGGGAGAAATGGCTATAAGGTAACATACATGCATCCAAAATACAAGCACATTTCCACTATGATATGCCCCCAGACAAGGACAAATCAAGGGAAATATAAAACATGAAAAAAAGAGCACAAAGGGATCTACTAACTCTGGGGTCAGTATGTATGGTTGATAGCTCATGTATATCAAAAATAATCATAAAGAACTGACCTCATTCCCTAAAGGTAGTAGAACTATGAGTACAATGGAAGAAGAGTACGTAATATAAAAGAAGAAAAGTCTTGTTGGGTCAACATTGCATAGACCAAAAAGATATATGGTTCTCACCTCTTTGCATTGTCCCCAAGTAGAAAACACAAATGTGTATTTATGAGATATAGAATAATTGAGATATAAATAGAATAATGTCATGATAGGTTTGATCCTTTTTTACCTTCTACCAACAGAGAAAGAAGGGTTGTCTAAAGAAGTCTATACAACAAACACATAGCGAGCAACACATTATGAGGGGAACACATTACAAACAAGAAAACACACAAGAGAATCTATCCCACAGTAGGATCTTTTCAAGTGTATCATCTACCAACCCTTATTACTGAACATTATTTAGGGAAGGTGAACAATATGCGAGAGGATAAATGTTGAGCATAGTAGATGGAGCTACTACAAGTTCCAAACAATGAGCATGCTCTATTGACGAGTCACTTTATTTGTCACAAGGAGCAGGAGTTAATACTTTGGAAAACCTTGAAGATAATTCATGATTAGTTTCAATAACCTCATACATATCATTAGAATCATTAGGATCAACATTATTTTTATCATTAACATTGTTAGTATTGGTAAGAGTATCTTTATCTAAATCAATCACAATAGGATTCTTAATACGAAAATAGCCATTATCATGTTTAAATAGTTTAATGTTCTTAATATTTTCTTCCTCCCTTGGGCTATGCATAGGTTTCTCATGGAATCAAATCATCATGAGGTCTCTTAGGGGAGTAAATGAATTGGGAAGCGAGCTCATAGGCCTTTGCATAAGTTCTATGATGTCAATAACGAGCACATAATTTTTTTTTGGTTTTTCTTGAGATTTGGTAAGGTTTAGGATATATGGGCTCATTTTATTCATTAGTAGGAGGAACTGAATGAACCTTACTAGGTTCAGATATAGAGGATGTTGGAAATTTATATGATATAGTAGGTGGACCAAAAGCATAAATAGGAGGAATAGAAGGTGTAAGAAGGAGCCTAGGACTAGGACAAGGAGATGAGATATCCTTAGGGTTTCTCAATTTGGAAATAATTTGATGTTTATTGTTTTGATAAGATAAGAATAAAATATCTTCATGAGGTTGCAATGGTTAAGGCATGTGAGGCCAAAAGAAGTCAAGGGTAAAGTTTCCATGACTCACTAAAGGCTGATAAAGACTATGATTGATCATGATAATTTGGCCATTATGGGGAAATTTTAGGCACTTGTGGATAGTAGAAGCTATAAATTTGATGGAGGTGAGTCAAGAAAGTCCAACTTTCACTTGGAACTGATCGGAACTCGGGATGACAAAAAATGTGGCATCTAAGAACTTCTTACCAAATTCAATGAGAAGGGGATAAAACCATGGGTACAACAAGTACACCCATTAAATGTCTTAATCATCACATAAATTTTTTCATAGTCCAATCTTGATGGAATTATCTCATGAAAAGATGTTCTTTGATTATAACATTCACCATGCAAGTAGGATCAACAATCCCTCCTTGAGATAACTTATCATTGATTTTTGCAAAAAAATGTAAAGATGACCATCATGTGCCTTAATAGTTTCCTCAGGATAAAATGTAATGAAAATTTCATGTTTAGGCTTGGGTTTTGGTTTGGATTGGTCAATGAGATTAACAAAAGTGTTGGTCGTAGTAAACATAGAATCAAAATCTATGAGGCTAGGATTACTAGGCTAAATTGTTTTGATAGAAGACAATGAATTAGTTTTCTCAATGGTGTTGGTAGAACAAGAAGGCAAATGATTGGTATAGATTTGAAAGTTTTGGTTAGCGGGTGCAATAGATTTATTTCCTTTATCATTCATACCCTCAATGATTATGGTATTATAATATATGATCTCTTGGATAATATGTTTCAAACGATAACACTTCTTAGTATGATGGCCATGTTGATGATGGTATTGATAAAAGGCTTTGGGATCATAGGAGGATGAAATTGGTTTGGAAGTGTTAATAGGCTTTATGAGAGGATGTTATAAAACGTTAACATTAATCAACTTCAACATAACATTATGAAATGATTGAGAAAGAGATGTAAAATTATGAGATGGTTTGAAAACATATGACAAAGGAGCCACACCTGATGTTGTAGTTGCCTCTTGTGCATCAACATTATTGGAATCATTATTGATATTTATGAAATTTTTGTTGGGATTTTGGAACTTTTGGGAATATTACTGAGAGGTATCGTTCTTATCAACTAGATTCATTGATGTGGATGAGTCAAATTGGCTCACTTGGAGCAGATTATTATGAAGCACTACCCACAACTGGGTAAAAAAAGGTAAACTCAAAAACTAATAACTTATCTCTAATGTATTTTTGCAAATTATAAATGAAAATTCTTTGAACATCCATATTAGGCACATGATAAAAAAAGGAGCATGCAAATGTTTGAACCTACCGATAAAATCAGTCACTTTTTCCTTAACACCTTGTTTATAATGAATCAAATCAGTTAAATAAATTTGATGACTAATATTATTTAAAATTTGTCAAATGAAAGAATTATCTATTTTTTGAAATGAATCAATAAAATAAGTGGGTAATGACAAAACCATTATAAGGCCTTATCTGTAAATGTCCCAACAAACAACTTATCCATAAGTCTATGATCATTTGAGAAGTCACTACACAAGGTTTGAAATGTTTTTACATGAGTCAAAGGATCATCTTTTCCATTGTATGTCTTCAATTGAGGTATTTCCATTTATTGATGGATAATGACATGAATGATGTTGTGGGATCATGTGATAGAAATACCACAAGTAGGGATGTTGTATTTGGATTGGGTTATGGAAACACATTGTTTTTGAAAGAATGAAACACTTTGAGCAAGGTTGTTAATGATTTCTTTGATGGATATGTCAGTATCAGACATGTTGGACAATGAAGAATGTGGAATGTAATAGGAAATGGATGGAGCATTGGAATATGATAACGGGACATTGTGGTAAGTACGTATGAATGATGGTTGGGAAATACATGGAACACTCAAAGAAGGAGGTATGTTAGGAATATGAATTCCTCCTAGACTAACATGTGTAGGAATAATGTTTTGAATAGATGTAACCATGATAGGTGGAGTGTAGGTAGACACATTAGGAAATGATGTTGGAATGAGAATGGAATTCTCAACATCAATATCGGGATTGGAAAGATCAAATCCCTTGATATAATATTTCATAGAAATGAGATTACTATCAATGATTTGAGATATACCATGCAATAAATCAACACCATTTTTATCATTTTGAACCATCGTTATCAACCCTCCAATCAAGGGAATGACCTCACTATCATAATGTACTTGACCCATCCAATGTTCAAGCTTTGTTAAATCATTGAAAATATTTTCCACTTAGATAGGAGGCACTCTTGTTATGGAGGCATCCTCATTATGTGAAGTATGAGAAGGGTGATTTTCAAAAATGTTAGGTATGTCATTAGTAGGAATAGAGGTATCAATAACATTCCCATGGAGAACATTAGCGGACTCGAGATCTAAACTTTTTAGAGAACCCATAAGTCTATTACTTCTTCTCATGGGGATGTTATATGAAGGGATCAAGGTCATGCAACTCATACACAAAGAAAAGAAACAAGGGAATGTATAAACAATAAAAATTACTAATAAATTGACCATTTAAACATTTCATAAGAGAAAGTAATAATGTAGATAAGATCTAATGTGAAAAGATAAAGCATGAATCAAGTTGGTGCAAAATAACGCCTAATATGAATGACAAAGTTGATCCATGATTACACATATAACTTAATGAATTACATGCAAATCAAATCTAATCATCTAAATTATAAGCAAGATATGCATACAAACTAGATCTAAACACCAAATCAGAATTAGGATGTAAGGATGTTGAGTTCACCAAAATATAATGAAAGAAAATGGAAGATGGGGGATTCACTAGGCTGAATGGAGAAGCTAGGAATTTCACCCCTATGTTATCTCACTCATTGGAAGGAAGATAATATACTAGGCTTGAGAAGGCTCAAGCGCTAAGTGGATGTAGTGATCCTTTGTTGTTATGGAAGATAACTCCGCAAATGGAAATGAAAAATGCAAGATCTAGGGCGAGAATGGAAAGAAAGATGAATTGCTATGTATGTAGGTAGAAATTAGACTGAGAATCCAATTCTAAGACCAGATCTGGGAAGCCAAGATAAATATTGACATGTGATTCAAGTTTTAGTCTAAAAAGGTAGGCCAGCGGCGAGTCCAATCACCTTTGACCCCACAACTTCTGATGAAAATGCTATCAAATTATATCTCTCGATCAAATATTCCTATAGCACATGCCCTACCTATCATCTTCCCATAGAAAAGTGGGAAAATGGTTGTGGAAAGGGTTTTTCCTAAGACAAACCTTGGTTGAGGAATTAACATTGAAATTGAAATGGAAATGCTTGAAAAGGAAGCATGTTGTTATATAACAAAGGCTTGATGAGATGCTTATACCTTCACAAACCTCTGTGGTATCAAATTGTTCATAATGTTATCTTGACCTTGGATTTAGGATAGGAAGAACATGAATGCCTTCACATATTCTTAGATCTAGACATTAGTCCTTGTCTTCCATGTGTGATGGTTGAATGAGTTTGAACCTGATTGCTTGAATTGCCTTGATTGCTCCTTGACATGATATTTCTTATGAATGTTTCTAGGTGATTAGAGAGATTGCCAAAATGAGGTAGGTATATTTTCTTTTATACCTCACCCAGCCATTTTGGGGCTCAAAATTTGAAGGAGGTTGATGTGGTTTCAAGGATCTTGCTAAAATCAAAAGGTCACTACACCATTCAAATTTGGGCCTATTTTTCAGGTATGAAGTGACTCTTAGGTCAGGAGTGAGTGGAATCACCTCGTATCCACCCAATCACTCCATACCAGTCAATTATGGCTCAGATTTGGGTTGGGGGCCAAATTTGATAGTAGGATTTGGAAAATGTGTGCAAAATTGAGGCTAGATCAAGCTTAACATGCATGGAATACTTGGACAATAAAATGGGGCATAAATAAGGACCAAAATTGTATAAGGATACAATTTAGGACAATATTTTTCTAAAGTTGATCTAATCAAGAAGAAGCTAAGTATTAAGCCTTGAAGGTATGCATTACATATATCTTATATTCTGTTTGAGATTGGTGTCTCACATGTTGAGTTGGTGCTCAAATATTGAATTAAAAGGAAGGTGACTCTTGTAGGTTGGTGCCTACAAATTTAAATGGGGATTGGTGTCTCCAGTAGGTTGGTGCCCACTTCATATATAAGTACATTATTATATCTTTTTGTGAGGCTAGATTTGAATAGTAGGTCCAAGCAACTATTCTCACCATAATTTTTCCCTTCAGGCTTTCAACATAAATCTATTGTTCATTTATGCACATGTGTGTTTATGCTCATCATTTGACAAGTCACTTCATAAATAAAGAAAAGACTAATAAATGCTACTAATGATGACTTAGTTTTGAAGTTAACTTTTGTGCTTGGAGAAGTTATTAATGATATTTAACATTGACTTGATTTGGAAGTGGCATATACCTCCTCTTATCTATGTGCTTAACATAGCAATAGATAAATTTTATGAGGGTATATGATCTATGTTCTCACTGACTATGCACTCCTTGCCTCATTTTATGGTTACCTTATGAAAAGTAGAGTAAAATTTGGTCTTATATTTTATCATTCCCTCAAACATTCATTAAAACAAATATACTTCCACTAATATTATGAAATTGGAAGAGTTTATTTATTATATCACTTCAAGATATGTAACTAAAGCACAATGACAACATGAGTGGAATGTAATGATGTAATTTTTTTAACAAAACTTATCAAAGAGATCACATACATTTAAAATAAATTTTCTCTTATTTAAATAAAATAACTCTTAAATAAATAAAAATAAAATAATTGTAGAGTAAAGAAAAAGAATTTTTCAAGATATTAAACAACTATAAATTAATTCATAATTAAATAGAATAATAAAAAATGTCTCAGCCAAATATATAAATAAAATAAAATAAACCAAGTAAAATATTTTTGATGTACAATAAAATAACTCATCATGAAAGAAATTAGATAGGGTTTTCCCCTGGCTCCTGAACTATTTGTCATTGTTGCAGATGCATTGTTCTACCTAGTGAGGGACACAACTCTTTCACCAAGAGTGAGAAATTTTATTACCAGATCAATCATAATTGTCTAATGTGCAATTTATTGATGATACTAGCTCTTCCTTGACATTGACTTGCAAGTTTCAATCACATTGAGAATGAATAGACACAAGTTTGAGAAAATTATTCATACATGGACAGAGAGAGTGTTTAGATGGGAGATATCCCATGGTTTTACTTGGAGAAGATTTAGTGATGAAAGAACGCCGCTTGAAATTGGTCTTCAGAACTTCATGACAGAATTAAACTTGCAGAGGGAGAGAGAGAGAAACAACACACCCCTATGGTATGGGATGCTATCCCCTAGCTATTGTACCTGAGGCCGAGCTCCTAAAGTTGTTGTACTTGGGGTTCCTGAAGTTGTAGCTAAAGTCTTGGACCATCCATTTGTAGAGAAAATTGTCAATAACAAATTCCTGAGTTGGATGGAAGGAGAGCTTGGTTGGGTGAACTGGGTTGATAGACTTGATGATCTCCACATTGATTTTATATAAGAGAACCACTTTTGTATATTTTGAGGTTTTGATGTACAAGATATAATATAGCATGTAAAATCTGATGTATATATGAGATTGTAACATGATATTTTTTGTAACAAGTTAGATGTAAATTGATCGAATATATGCAGTTGAATACTGATATGATATGAATAGAAAAAAAGAAATAACTTCCATATCTTCAAATTTACATACAAAAGCAACACAATTTTAAATAAAAATCAAATAATTCTTAAATAATTAAAATAAACAAATTTTTACATATTTTTAAAATATAATAAAATAAATCTTCACTAAATACTAAATAGAAATAGCTCTTCAAATAAACATAAATAACAATAAATAGTAAAATAATTTTAAATAATAAAATAAATAATTATTTTAAATAAATCATAGAAAAATATGTATAAAACACACTGAGAAATTGAAGGTGTCTAATTTAAAATATCACAAATAAAACCTCTTTTTTAATCATTATATATTTATCACACAACAATTACATTGAAAAAATTGTGCATACTTTACTTTTGATCATGTATGAGTAAAGCTATTAATTACCTACCTCGACATTGCTATATTCACCATTATGCATGCATGTTGAAAATTAAACACTATTTATTGTACTTGTTGTAGGCAATATACTATTGCATTCACCCGTGCACAATTAGTTTAAGGACCCCTTTTTGTGGACAATTTCTATTATTTTTGTTTTTGTTTTTATTTTAACCATAGTTTTGTAATGTTTAATTCATATATCATTTAATTTATTTTCAAGAATGAAATAACTTTTTTAATTTACAATATAGTATATTTTTATGAGATATTATATTTTATATTCTATTACTATAAACATGCAATTTTCATTGCAAAATTAAATTACAATATATTTGAGCAATATTATAATATATAACTATTATATAATATCTATTTTTTTTCTATTGCATATCAATTAGTAGCAAAGGAGTTTTACATCAGAACTATAGAATCAAAAACATATATATATATATATACACACACACACACACACACACACACATATATATCTACATATATATACATATATATGTATATATATAATATATATATGTATATATACATATATATCTACGTATATATATACATATATATGTATGTATGTATGACATATATATACAAAGAGCTTGAGAGTTTCACTGTCCAACTTCAGCCAGATAAAAAAATCAACTAGTACAAATTACTGCCACATTGCAGTATAAGTGACAAGACACAACACTTAAAACTAAAACACTAAACCGCTAAAACAAACTAATCAATCAGTCAGTGTCTCCTAGTCTGTTTTAGTATCATTAGAATATGGGCGACACATCATTGTAATAGATGATTTCATGAGATCTGTAGCCCAGGTCCTCTGCTCTCTTTGGTTCCTCAGCATTAGGCTTCCACTATTCAGACTGCTTCAATTGTTGTATGAATTCAACAAGAGTGACCTCAAATTCACCCTTAGCCTTCATAGTGGTGTATCCATGTGCTATGTCTTTCTTATCAATTTTAGTCTTTCCATCATTCAAGATTTGTAGGAATTTTCTCTCCTTCATTTTGACCATAGTGGTAACATGCATGACAACATCAAGATAAATGAGTCTCCGAAGAGACTCAGTAAGGTTCTTGTCCTTTCCTACAAGCACATCATTATTCTGAGCCTTCCAAATAATCCTCAATATAATAGAAGAAAGGATGGACTAGAAAGTGTTACAATATTTGTTGTTGCTAATATGTCCTAAGATTATATTTAAAACTTTGAAATGAACATTGAAGGTAAGGCCAAACATTTTCCAAAATTCTGAAGCAAATAGACATTCAAAAAAGACATGCATTACTGATTCTAGGTGTCTAAAAACTATACACAGATTAGGCTCTCCAGGATTTTTAAAGGCCAGCTTATGCAGTAGGAGTTTCCACAAAAAACAAGTAATTTTGGGTTCCAAAGGTCTACTCCATATGAAGGAAAAATATTTGTTGTAGTTAGATTGATGAGCATCAAGGTGCCACTTGGAATTAACATGGGAAATAATATCGAGATTGAAGGTAAGAAGGTTGTAAATGTATTTGGATTTGACAAGGTGAAGGGGAGTGTTGTTTGGCCAAGAGAGTTGGAAGGGGAAACGACCTGGGGGGAAAAAACCACTAAAGGATCCCAAACTATTGAGGGAAGCTGAGAGGAGCGAGTATGTTCTCCATTGGGATTTGGGAATATTCAACTCTACTTTAATTTTCTCCCATGAAATTAATTTTTGTTGTTGTAATACATCATGGAAGGTATTAATACCTTTCTTAGACAACTTTTTTGCTGAACAACCTTGAAGTAATTCCAAGAGTTTATTGTCATGTTTTAGATTCCACCATATTGACTTCTTTCCATAGATTTTTCTATTACCTTCAGTTGGGCCAGTATTACAGAGAAATTGTTTCACAAATTTCTAACTCTTTCAAATGGTTTTGAAAATATTTGAACCTTGTACTACTATATTGGCTTCTATTGTAAGAAGATAAGTGTAGCTGAGCTTAGTCCAAGCCTTAGATTTTCTAGGATGATCCTGAGTTAAATTATTCCTAATCAAGAATTTCCAAGGCTCCTCCCCTTGTGGCTACCTTTGCAATTCATTTAATAGCTAAGGCTATACCTTGAGTTCTAAGATCTTTAAGACCAAGATCACCCCAAGTTTTCTCTCTAGAACACCATTCCCATGATACTGCATGCATCTTTTTGGCACCTCTACCATCTGACCAAAGGAAGTCTCAGATATATTTCTAGATAAATTTGAATTGGTGTTGGTTAAACAAACAGGCAAAGGAGAAATATATTGGATAGGAAGAAAGAATTTTCTGACATACTTGGAATCTGCTAGGAAATGAGAGGAGATTATTGTCCCATTTGTTCAATTTTTTCACAATCCTTTCCTCGACCCAACTCCACATTTCATTAATAATGAGGTTGAATGAAAATGGAATACCCAGATATATAACAATATGGTCAGGGCCTCCCCATTCAAATCCAAAATTTCCCTACCAAATTGGGGTATTGTGGTCACATCCCAGCATAATAGACTTGGATAAGGATATTTTACTACCATAGGCTAAACAAAACAACTCTAGTTTGGTCATGAGGCAGTCCATGTTGTTTTCATCAAGATACAAGAGGATGGAGGTGTCATCAGTAAATTGAATTTGTTAGAGACCTCTTGTTTATTGGGGAGGAGGACTCCCTTCACTTTTGGGGATAGGGAATCATCCCTTAGGAGGAAATGGAGGGAGTCTGCATCAATGACAAAGAGGGAGGGGGCAAGGGGGCATCCTTTCCTGATGGACCTAGATAGTTCAAAAAATTATGATCTTACTCCATTGACTTCCACTGCCACCCTGGCTACTTGGAGAAGAGTAGAAATCATCTTTCAAAAGTGATTCAGGAATCCTAGTGCTTTCAACATCATCACGATATATTTCCATTCAATCTAATTATATGCTTTATCATAATCAATAAGCAACATAACACCTCGTTGCCTAGATACTTTGGCCCAATCCAAAGATTCCAGCAGGTAATAAGATTTTCTAGGATGTATCTCCCCTTTACAAATCATGTTTGAGTATTTTTAACCACCTTAGGAAGTACATTTTCAATTCTAAGGCCAAGAGCTTTTGCGAGAATCTTATACCCAACACTAAGGAGGGTAATGGGCCTCCAATTCTTAATAAGAAGTTTGTCTCCTTCTTTAGGAATCATTATAATAAGGTTAACGTTGATAGTTGTACCTAGAGTTCCTGATGAAATGGCCTCTTTGTAAATACAAAGTAGGTTTCTACAAATCCAATCTATATTGGCTTTAAAGAATTCAATTAAAAGTACATCAGGTCCAGGGGCCTTATCATTGGCCATGTTCAAAATGGAATTTTTGATTTCATCCTCTGAAAGATCTCTGTCTATCACTACTGCATCTTCCTCTGTCACCTTCTTAAGGATTATTCCTCTTATCTTTTGTCTAGCAGTCTCCATGGGGGTCCCATTATCTTCTGAAGAAAACAAGTTTCTATAGAACTTTGAGAAGGTCTCCACAATTTCCTCACGAGATGTGATAGTTTTGTCTTGTTCCCTAATACAAGATATTTTATCTCTTGCTTCCTTCTTCTTTAGAGTATGAAAGAAATATTTTGATCCCTTGTCCTCCAAATTAAGCCAGTTGATTTTGGCTCTAACTTTAGCACCTCTGGTCTTAGCATTCTGCAAATTTTTGAGGGAGTCTCTACAAAGCATCACCCTATCTAATAAACTTTGGTCATAGGGGGTATATTGGATTATCATTTCAGACTCTTTTAGCACCTCAACTATGTTGGAATTATTAGAATGATGTACTGAGAGGGGAGGGGTGAATCAGTACCTCTAAATTTTTTTATGTGGTTGGCTTATTTAACCTTTGATTCATCAGATTTGCATTATTCCTATCTATCTGTTCATCTTTCTATATGTATGTAAAAACATAATAGAAGTTCTTTACATGTGTAAACATTCAAGAAACATTCATGAAAACAAATAACACATGATATGATATCGCAGAAAACTCCTGTTAGGAAGTAAAAACTGCGGTGGGGATGTCTACCCACAAAACTTCACTATCTGCAGATAAGAAGGGAGCCGATAAAGGCTTACAACTGATCACTTCTGACGATCTACCTTGTTAAGAGTATTAGAGTGGAGACCTGTTAGGATCTACTTCATTTGAAGCTTTAGCAACACCATTAGGTGTGCACTCTGTTAAGAGATTTATCAAAGAACGGTTAAGTCCACCTTCTACAAAAGGATTTTAGTTGTGATGCACTTGTTAGAATG
>MU226267.1:3816607-3830729 GCA_018584345.1 Thuja plicata | reverse complement strand
TCAAGTAAAGATTTAAAACAAATAAAAACTCTATAAATAGAATTACATTGTTTTATCTGACGTGTAAAGTCAGATCCACTTTTTGTGGGTTCTGTAACTGACTGTCAGTTCTGATGGTCAGGCTTCTCTATCAATTCTATTAGTTTTGTACTCCGTCGGTGTCCCTTAATTGAATTGTTCATCAGGTATACTTTTTCTGCTCCGTCGGCGATGTTCTCAATACTGTATCGTCGGTAATGCTTGTCGTCGGTTTGACTCTTGTCAATGTTCATCGAGCAAGTCTATAATTATCATTTTTACAATAGGCATTTTCATCTCGTCAGGTATCCTTGCTATCTGCCGGTTATGCTTATACCAATGACCTTTGTCATGTTTTTCCCTTTAAGTACACTAATGGCAAAACTTAATGTCATCAAACTAATCTGTATTCTTCCCCCTAGCATCTTTAGCTCTTTTCTTGCCTACAACCTTGAGCATATTTTGCCAAGATTCAGTAGTTTGGGTCCACCTAGTTACTTTAGATTCATGGTGAGAAATCTGATTATTATACCAAGCAATAATTTTGACTGCCGCCTGAACATCTTCATCCTTGAGAAGAGAGGAGATTAGGGAAAAGCCCTATTTCTTAATAGGCATATCTCCATGATCTAGGATTAGATGGATGCAAGAGAGTATAGGATGATGGTCAGAGAGTGTGAAAGGAAAAACCTTTACACAATTGTCATCACGAGGAGGGGGGCAACTGAAGAATTTTCTGTTCATATAGAATCTGTCCAATCTAGAGTAGATCCTCCTATCCCCTCTCTGATAGTTGGACCATGTATGCCACACACCTTTAGATTCACCCTTATTTTCTTCTAGGGGGCTAAATAAATTCAGTTTTCTCACCATTCTATTCCAATAGAGTAGCTCATTTCCTTTCCATTCAAATCTTAATCCTCCCACTTTGTCCTGAGCCCTTTCTATCATATTGAAATCTCTTGCTAAGATCCAAGGAATGTTATCAAGATTTGTAATCCACTTCCAAAGGTTAATCTTCTCATAATGTTCATTGGGGGCTTAAATTAAGCAAGCTCCACATTTAGAATCATCAACCTTAAATTTGACCCAGACTGCCCTATTGCAGGGAGAAAATCTCCACTTTGGACAACCTTCCTCCATTATGGACCTATCAAAATAGAGGTCTCACCTTTACCCCTCAGGTGTTTAGTAGAATAGGCTATTGCATCTTTCCAGACGCATTTTAGGGAAATATCAACTGCAAAGCCAAGTGCCTTCACCTCTTGAAGCACAAGTATATCCAGATTCTTATGCAAATTTAGAAGTCTCTTAACCACATATTTCTCCTTAGAGGATTCCAAGCCTCTGACATTCCAAGATGCACAGTTTAATATCATGAGTAACCTCTACCTGTCAGTCTCCATGGGAATCTGAAAGCTTTTGAAGCACTGAGGAATTTTATTCCTTGGGGCCTTGGAGGGTTTAGGGTTACCACCGAGGAGAGGAGGTATGCCTCTCTTCCTCCTAATATTGACCCCATCAACAAATTCTAAAGGGTCCTTCTTAAGAGGTTTACTATCCTCTTTGTGTTTCTTGCGGAGTCAGAGGTGAAGACAAAAGTTTCCACATCTTCTTTAAAAGGACCAGCTTAATCTTTACCGATTTCTCCCTCCTCCAACTCAAGATCCATCCTCTGATCAACCTCCAACACTACCATATCCTTAGGAAGGATAGATTTCTCTACACTCCACCCCATTCTAGGCTCATACTTCTATTGATTAGGTGGAGTGGAAGAGGGGGGTGCAGGGATAACACCAACTGAAAACTCATAAAGTTTTCCACTTAGGTCCATATGAGGAGACAAACTGCCCTTCCTTATTCCACTATCCTGATCAGGAATTACTAAATCAGTTAGGGGGGTTGAAGGCAGAGAGAAATCTTTAGGGCTACCATCCATGTCTAAGGATAGATAAAGGGTTGCAGACTGGGAAGAGGTGGCACCTTGACCTAGAGGGATGATAGCCATTTGGGATGAGGGTTTGTCTTGGCCTTTTCTATTTTTTCTATAATCTTTTCTAGTGCAATCTGTTGAGCATTCTGTGTTCTATGCTTTGGCTTGGGATTCTTGTTACCCAATCCAAAATCAAGGTCACTAGCATTGGGAAGTTCCAACAGAGCTTTAGGGACTTCAGAGTTCAAGAGAGGGGGATCTAGGTGTTTTTCAAATTGGCCTTTAAGCTTATCTAGAGTGGCACTAATGATTGAAGATTTTTGCATCCAAGCAGGGGATGAGGAGACTTGTCCTTGCAGGGTTTGTTGCGGAGCAGATTCAAGGATTATGTAATTGGTTTTCACCGGAGCAAAGACTTTATGGTTATCACCAGGAGCAGGGGGAGGCTTTAGAGGGGGAGAGCATGTTTCATCAGAATATGGCAATCCTATTTTTTGTGGCCCTCCTTCCTGCATAAGTAGCACACATTAATTCTGCCCAAATAAGTAACATGGCAACTGATGGGAGAACCACCAAGGTCAAAGTGCATGGATTCCGGTACATCAATACCAGGTTTGAGGGAAATGAGGACTCTGACGTTAGTATTGGGGATTAAAACATTGGATTGATCAAACTTTAAAATCATGCCCACTGGTTCAAGAGTGTGAGGAAGTAGATTCAACAGAAAAGGCAAGAGGTTGCCAATTATCAGCCATCTAGGGCTTGATAATGCCAAAAATTCATTGTGAGTGGCTTCGAGCGACCATGGGATGGCTCGATATTCTAAACTATTTACTATATTATATTTTTAATATATATGCTATAAATAATTATCACAATTTCAAATATATAATATATATTATTCTATAACATATATTATTCTATAATATATAATATAAAAATACTATATCATATATGCAATATATGTAATTTTAATATTTTACTAACCCCTTATGTATTATTTAAATTCCACCTTACATTTAAAATCTATAACTATATTTTAAATTTTTACAATTCTAATTATAGAAATAAAACTATAATATATACAAACATAACTTATTAAATATTATTTTAAATATTTTATACAAAGGTTCTTATTTAATTTTTAATTTTTAATAATTTTATTTTTTATTAAATAACTATTAATTAAAATATATTTAATATTGATAATAAAATTAGAATTTAATTTACATATATAATTACAATTATAATTAATTACCCTTTACATTTGATCGTGTATGGGTGAAGCTATTAATTACCCTGTACATTGGTATATTCACCATTATGAGGAGTTATTGGTTCCAATAAAGAGGCCATAAAGATTACTTGAAGTAACTTAGTCCTATTCAAACAAATCACAAATGGTGACTCTCATCTACAACATAAATACCCAAACTACAATACTTATATTACAAAAAATATAATATTTAATTAACACACTAAAATTGAACTCTCAAAATTGATTCACTTTATTTATTTATTTTTACAAAATTAATGACTACCTATCTCATTATATTAATATACACTAAACATAATATAGGCTATGACTCATTCTTTGTTAATCATGATATATTTATCACACAATCACTACTTTAAAAATTGAACACACTTTCCTTTTGATCATGCATGTATAAAGCTATTAATTACCAACCTTTACAGTGGTAAATTCACTAGCATAATTTCTTTATTTTTTAATTATTTTATACTATACATTATACATAGCACATATTATACATTACATTTGGAGTTAGCTATTTCTAATAGAGGTCATATATAATAGGACTCATGAAATGAAATTACCTAGTTTTGATCAAACAAATCACAAATAGTGAATCTCATCCACACTATAAATACCCAAACTACAAAATCTATATTATCATTTTGATACATCTCATCTCCTTTATAAATAACCAAACTAGACAACCTACATTATCATTTAACTTATTACCATATATAACACTAAATTTACACATTAAAAATTAAAACCTCAAAATAGATTCACCACTTTAAAACCTCAAAATAGATTCACCACTTCACTTTTTACATGGCATGAATAGATATAGATTCATTGACTCCTTATCTAGTTAAATAATTTACTTCTCAAAACTATTCTAACCAATTAATTTTTATATAATATATTAATACTAAAATATTTGCTTTTTATATAATATATTAATACTAAAATATTTGCTTGGACCATTCTCCAATAACATGCAAAATAATCTTCCCCAAGGAGAAACTATGATCCTAGACATAACTAAATGATAAAGCCAATGCTTCACAACTACCCTACCAAAAAGCTAAGCTATTATTCCCTCTAAGAATATAGGCAACACAAGCTTTACAATACTAAAAACCCACTATTTATATACTTTCTTTGGACCCATGTCTCTTAATTTTAAAAAATGCATTACAACAGCTTTTTATATACAGTTATACCTTGAAGAGAACAATAATAATATTCTTGCATCTACTTCCCTTTAATTTAGCAACAAGCCATCCAATTCTTACAGCACAAATTTAGCAACAGATAATAACAAGGAAAAGAAAACAAATAAAAATTTAAATAAAAAAGACCCAAGGTGCTTGTAAGATCTGGCCCACAATTATTGACCCTCTGGTCTTCGAATACACAGCATGTCGATTTGTGTATTTCGAAAACCCCTTTCGCTTTGCATGATTTCAACACATATTTCTTCCGCTGCCACTTTCATTTTTTCATACACGTAAGGCCCAATTCTTATATTTTGCAACCAATTCCAATTGTGTTTCTCTCTGCCTTTCTTGTGATTCGTGGCAGAAGAAACATGGAATAACACTCATCACTAATTGCAATTGCATTAGCATGTAATGTAAACCGGGTTTCTTCATTTATTTTTTTGGATCGAGAATTCCACGCAGCGAATGCACCCATCACAATTACAGTTGAGAATTTTCTTGATCCAGCCATGATCGAACAAGCTTACGCAGGTAATTTTTCTGGGTCCATAATTCTTTTTGGCTTGGCGTGTATTGGATCGCCAATTTTTTCTTTTTTCTTTTTGGGTTCTTGATGAAATGATAGGTTCTAAAGGTTTGATATTTTTTCTTCTTCTTTTTCTTTTGGGTTCTTCAGAATTAGACTGAATACGCTTTGCAGCTTAAATTGGACTGCAAAACTCGGGTTGATGTTGACTCCCCGAAATTCAATATTTTTATGTCCTCAATTTTGGAAGAACGAAATGGAGAAACCTGTTCTTTGGGTTCGAGTGATGTTTAAAGTGTCATGTTTTTCCATCTTAGAGCTGGGTTTTCTGTTTTCAAGAAATTTTTAGTGTGTAGTATTTTGGTTTTATATATATTTAGAGTTGTACAGGCTTGGACCAAAAAACAGAACATAAGAGTGTTAATGTTGTAGTAAATTCCCTGGATCAAACATGGCGAGTCACCAGTCTGTGTAATATCTTACCATGAGCTACATAAGATACATTGCCACTTACCAATGCACCTCCCAAGATCCCTAGACTGTAATTTAAGTAGACTAACCTGGTAATGTTAGATGACAGATTTAGGAGACTCTTTTTCTTTAATAGGTAAATTCTGCTCGGAGGGTGTCCTTTGGTTTAATTTTTCCCGTGGATTTGAGTATGGTTCTCCAATATGAAAGTCCTAATGATTTATCTCTTGACTTTCTAAGGTGTGGTAATAAGCCTTCTGTTCTGGATGCAAAAATAGA
Source organism: Thuja plicata (assembly GCA_018584345.1). Classification (NCBI taxonomy): domain Eukaryota; kingdom Viridiplantae; phylum Streptophyta; class Pinopsida; order Cupressales; family Cupressaceae; genus Thuja; species Thuja plicata. Next base: position 3,825,024 of record MU226267.1, on the reverse strand, counting down.
ATATGAAAAAAATATTTTGGAAAATCAGCTTGGATCGCAGATCAAACAGGTTATGTTTTCCGTTTGTGTAACTGCATCTTACTACGATTTACATGAAATACATTATCACTTACCACTGCATATAACAAAGTGACCAGCTCTATTATTAGTTATCTGACATAGCACTGTAGGAAGGCTAATTAGACTCACAGTTGCATTAGTGTTAGCAGCTTGAAAGCTAAGGTGGCTTATAGGATGTTTCTGTGGACCGCAGTAAAAAATAATCACATGTCAAACAATTTAAGTGAGTATTTATGGTAAAACAACTAAATCATGCTTTTGTTTTATCTTGGCTCTTAAGAGCAAAAGATCGTGTATGTCCTTTTGTTGGAGTAATATACTAAGTTTCATCTTTTCTGATGAATTTTTAGTATTAAGTTATTGTTTGATGAATTTTGAATACTAAGTTGTTTTTTTATGTGAATTATTTTTTTTCCTGTTTTTATGGGTAATTTTTTTGAGTAATCATTTTGGTTTATTACATGAAAAGGGATTTCTGATTTCACTGTTTAAGGGTCATTGATTTTAAGTTTTTAAGCAATCCTTTTAGCATTAATTTACTGTTCGATGCCTTCTCAGAAATGAAGAAGGCTAGAAATGTCAAAATGGAAAAATAATAGTTATCTTGATCATGGATCAAGGAGGTTCAGTGCTTGGTTTGCCTAATTTCAACTTTCTACTGACAGTTACTTAATGTGCATTAGTTGATAATTTACACTCCAGGAGGTTACCTACTATAGCATTAGTTGATAATCTAGTAATCTAGGATGGCCAAGCCCACCTGAAAGTTCAGGTGTTCAGTTGGGAATTTGGTGGACTACAGTGAGAAATTTTTAGGTGTAACTGTAAACTGTAAAATAACTAAATCATGTTTTTGGTTCAGTTTTGACTCTATAGAGAAAAGTGAAAACAAATGAAGGGTCTGTCTCATTGTTTGAATCCAAGGTTAATATATTGCCACAAGTTTTACATGCAATTTGTCATTGCCTCAGTGGCAGGTTGTTAGTTGCTGGGTTCATCTGTATGAAATGAATAAAGACTGGTATGAATAAGTTCATTACCATACCAACTTCCAACTTATTTATAACCGCTAACTTTTATCAATGTTCTAAAATATATAAAAATGAGAATAGTTTCTCCCTGTTTTCTTATGGGTATGCGACTGATATCAAATTTTTAGGACAATGTATAATTATACATTGTACTAGGGTTTCAATTTGTGCAGTTAATGATGAGAGATGCAGCCAACAGGCCACAATCCCTTTTTATTAGTTTGTCTTATGTTCATTTTCATTTTCATTTTACAAGTTCGCTGTTTGTATTTGTGGGTCCAATTTAGTTAATTCCATAGGACAGACATTGACCAGGACAGGAAATTTAATTTGCTGGTTATTGCATGTTTTCTATATCATACACCCAGTATATGTTCCTGTGATAAATTGGTCCTTCAATTTTGATTCTGGAGTCCTGTCTTGAAGTTTGTCATGATACAATCATATAAATATCATTAAATAATAAATATGATTCTTTTCTGAGTGTAAACTTTCGCACTTAAAAATATGCAGATGGGTAATTGCCAATAATGATTGGTTCTCGATTTAAATCTTATGTATAAAAGGGTAGGAAGGATATATGTGGTTTGGGATGGTAAGTGGATTTGTTAAATCATTTTGGAAAACAAATTGTCTTTGAATGATAGAGTAAGAGGCTTCACCAGCTTGGAGGTGTAAAGAGAAAAAAACTACATAGTGGACAACAATTTTTTTTTTTTTTGATATGCAAAGGCCGAAGTTATAATAATTTTATTAATCATAAGTTTCAGTACATAAATTTCCGTTCACTACGAGCATTGGTAGGAAAGAATGGATAAAGAAAACCTCCAGTCTAGCCAGGGACAAAGTCCAGATCATACATAGTCATATCAGGGGCATACCCCTTTAGTAGAAAAGTTAAACAGGATTTCTTTCCCAAAATTACAATAATCCATACATTGTTCATATGAGTTTAAAAGTATTAAAGTGTTTGTATTTATCTTCCTCAAGCTCTCCATCAAGGGCTCTTGGATTCTTTCCCTGCTATTTCCTGCAACACCCAAAACAAAAGACAAAAACTACTATCTACTGTCAAGGTTAGCATAAGAGGTTAAAGGCTTTAGACATTTAAATAACTGAGACTAAGAACCCAGTAATAAATAATTTAAAGTATTACCTAAACCTACTCTTTCGGGGAATCTACTTTACAAATAATAATTCAGAAAACTGCCTATCTTAAATTGTTTAATCAAAATTTACTTAATAAGATCAGAGACATTTCTACCTGATGGTTAATAAGTAATTAATCTGCAGAAACCTCTATTGAGTTAGTCTTAAGATCTAAGATTATTAAAATCAATTAAACACCCAATGAACTATAGTTTCAAAACACCAGATTTACCTAATATCAAAGCATCATTACCAGTTGCCATTGTAAATAACTCAACCTTAGAGTCTAAAATATGTTCTGTCCTTGTAGCAAGAGGAAGGTGTAGAGGAGGTAAACAATATAACAATATAACAATTGTAACAATAGGTAAACAATCTAACAATATAACAATATAACAATTTAACAATAGGTAAACAATCTAACAATATAACAATAGGTAAACTGTTTTAACATTATTTCTGCTATATCATGTTTCCAAATTTCAAAACCTGTTCCATTCGTTAAGCAAAAAAAACTAAATATAAGTGACTCAATGCTGGATGTGTATATGGCAAGTTTACCTTAATTCAGTTGGTTAGTAGTGTATATCTGGAAAGCGTAATAAGAGTTTTGACTCATCATCCTGTCCTTGGAATAAATTGACACGATGGCAATTTCATGTTAAATATTGACGCCCTTTATAAAGTTTATGGGCTTTGATGTAGTGGGGAGGAATGGAAACTGCTAGGACTTATAAGTTGGCCAATAAATTTGCCTACCAAATGGTCAGGATTTGTGAAAATTCCCAAAGAAAAGAAGGGGTATTATGAAAAGTTACAAAGTCCTGCATTGCCTTTATCCCCGTGCCCCTGTTGGCTCATCGTCAAGTTCCCCTTTCCACACGCGGGTACGTGGGCTTGTATGTTAAATGGATTTCTTCCCTTGCATCCCCGTAGTATTGATTATGCGAGAAGATGTTCATGCGCGGACAGGCGGGGTAAGTGAAGACTGCGAAAATAAAGGAGCTGGGCCTCGTTTCCCCACGGCGTGAAATAATTAAGAGACAAAGATGGAGCAGGTGCGTGGGGTTGTGCAAAAGATGCTAAGTACTATCTACCTCGCGTTCTTGCTTGAGGCATAATAATCTTTCAAGGCCATGCTCGGAAGTGCGGGGTGAAATATGTGAAAGAGTGATGATCAAGTTGGTTACCTCGCACCCTTGCGATAGTATTTCAATTGTGCCAAGCTTGGAGCGGGTATGCAAGGGTATGCGAAAGGAATTAAAAGATGAATGCCTACCTCGGGTTCCCGCAGTAAATTGTTATCTTGTGCTTGGTGCGGCGCGAGCATATGGATATGTAGTGCTAAGGGTTTTGTTGACCGATTTGTTTACCCCGAATCCCCGCCCGGGATTACCCGTGGTTTTGAACTTGTCAGTGGGGGTGTGGGATTTTCCATCTCTAAATGAATGTGTAGTCCACCAAGAGTTAGGCCAAAATTCAAAGTGGTTTGTCAGTGTACTTTGAGATAGAGGTGAACTCTGAGGGAACCAAGGAAGAAGTGACAATTGAAAACAAGTTTGCAGGATATGGCTTATCAGTCCAGGTAGTAGAATAATTCTGATGCCTGATTGAGATCTTTTGAGTAAATAAATGAATTTGCTGTAATTGGAAATCGATAGGTCTGGTCATGAGGACAAGACAAGATTGTTAGGCTTAGCAGACATGCCATTGCAATGCTTACAAGTTGACTATTGAAGGTTGTTGAGTTGAGTGGAAAAGGGATAAATACACCTCTTGGATTATTGTTTGTATTCAGAAGAAGTGTGCTCTAAAGCTAAAGAAGGGCTCATAATGGGATATCTGGCAAGATTGGTTAGAGTACGGTGTGAGAGCAAGGGGTTGCTATAGGTGGTGTTCTAGGAGATCTTAAAGGACTGTGATGATATGCCAAGAAATGCTTTGGCCTACGGGCGCAGAGGCATTGAAAGGTCCATTGACAGGCATAGAGCTATTGAAACCTCCAAGTGCAAGGGTAGACTGTTTCTGTCTCTTGCAAATTTTTCCAACTTCTGCGAGTGTCACTCCGATTCTTTGTGAGTGGAGGGGTTAAGATGGTGATCTGGGTGAAATATTAGAAGATGGTGCCATGTGGTCACTCTGTACCCCTTGAGGGTCATCCTCTAAATCCCTGCCTAGGACAAGGAAGGTTGAGCGTCTTGCATCCTCTGGCCCTCTCTGATGCTAACTGTCTGCGTGTGATAACGACAAGGCTCACAAGTTTTGCACGCTTGCTAGAGCACTCTAGCCATGGGACCACCAGCGAAACCAACCCAACAATCACACAGTAAGACAAAACGGAGAAACAATCACTCTAGTTGGTAGATAATTTTCTGCAACCAATTTTTGGCGGCTCGGCATGTTTTATGAATGTTGTTGGCCTGTAGCTTGTAGCATCTCTTGCATTATAAAAGAGATCCCAAGGCCGATTAACATGAGGAATTTTCTCTTTGATAAAGAGGTGTAGCTAGGAAGTCCTGTATTTGGTAGTGTTGCAGATTAGAAATACAAGGCTGTTAGCGTTTGAATTCATAAGTATAGGTGTTTCATTTTGTGTGTCAATGTTATAACATTTATGAAATTGTCTCCATAAAGTCTAAGTTACCGAATTTGGAACCTGGACCCCAAATCCGGGTCCAGATTTGAGTCTTATTAGGCTCCATATAGAAGATGATGATGATGAAGAAGAATATCAATAAATTATTAATCCATTAGTTGAACTTCAAACAATGATACTTGAACTGATGTTATGATTTAATTTTAATGTTTTGAATCTTTGAGATTTGGCATTGATCAATCATCAAGCATCATAGATTCATACTATGAAATGATTTAGTTTTAGAATTATGTATATTTCTCTTATTTTTTGTATATATAATGCATATATATATTTATATATATATACACACACGAACCCATAGGAATCCTAATGGGAATTTTCTTTTTCACGAATCCACGAACCGGATTCGCAAACCCGAATCCTTCCCCGAACCCGAATCGACAACTTAGCATAAAGTGTATTCAGAGCCATGTGAAGTAAATAAATTAAGAGTTTTATACATTCATCTTTGCAAATCTTAAGTTGCAGAATGTGTTATCTGTGTAATCACTTTCTTTCAAGGATAGGGTTAAATTGCTTTAACATGGATAACAGTGGTCTAAATATACAATATGGATTTCTGTAAGAAGAGTTTCATTGCTAGAATATGAAGGATTTGTTAATGTCAGGCATTAACTTGTTAATAGATCCATTTGTCTCATGCTGTTTTGCTTATGAAGATTTGTTTACTGCTTAGCGTTTTGACCTTGTAACCCGGATTAGGCACTGATCTATGCACATCACCATATCTCAGCAGCAACCAAGTTACCCCAAATTGCTTTATTCCTTTCTGGATCTTTCATTATTTTCTTCGAACTCCCAGCACCATCTGAAATCTGTTCTTGTACGAGAATTAAGCCTACCCTGTGTATAGTCAGCATTCATGTTCTGATGTGCATTAGTTGGGAGCTATCTGCTTGATATGCAATACCATTCACCGACCCACTTCATTATCTGTTGATATTGCATGAAGGGATTATCCACCCGGGTTTCGCAGAGCCTAAAGTGAAGGAAAATTCCCTTAGTTACTCAAGGGGTGTTCAAAAGGTTGGTCACTAACCTGAGATGATTAACCATAGGCAAAGGCTAATCCTTAGATCCATCTCAGACATCAGTTGGAAACACCAACAAACATGCGACTCTGCTGGGGATGAGATGTAAAAGGTCTTGTTAAGTATATCCTAGAATCTCTGATTATTGTGTACCCAGTTGAATTAGAGTCAAGAAATATGAAGGAATCTGAAAGTTGTTTCGGATCTGAGAGTTACAGTTTGAAGAAAAGTTTATTTGCAGCTCATTTGAAGAATACATGTGTGACTTTGCTGATTGGAGAAGACGCAGGAATGAATTAAGACTTTAAATGGCTTCCAGCCATTGAAAATTTTCTCTGCAAGCAGGTGGTGACTCTGAATGAGAAGAACCAGATGGAGATGTGAAGAAAGCTCCAATTCTACCATTTATTTCAGTCAAAAGAAAAGGTCTAGTAGTTGCTGTGAACTTTCCAGGTATTCTCATAGTTTTTTAAAGAAAATGAATACTATGTTCAATAATAGCTATGGGAATGTAAGATGTTAATTGTTCCCTTCCAGTGAAGTAGCACTAAAGTAGGGAAAGAGTGATGTTAAGTTTTATATACTCATGTGTTTGTTGTATCTTTGTATGAGAGGAAGTATATGTGTTTTTCAGATTTGTGCTTTCTGAATGAAACCTTATGAAGCCTTGCTGTAGTATGCTTCGTATTGTGAATTTAAAGCTTTTTGTTGTATAAGAGCATTTGTAAAAGCATAAGTATTAGGATGTTTCAGTTTGTGCATCCTTGTGTGATTCCAAGTGTAATCACACCAAGTAATCAGCCCTAGCCCTGTGATGTGAAAAATAGTTTCAGCATTGAGAGATATAGGCCATAAATTTCAGTTACATACATGGTTTCTCAAATGTTATACCAGCTGGGATAAGAAGTGAAATGTCAAAGGTAGGTGGCCTACAAAATGAATCAGGTGAAAGGTATTTGCAGAACTTTAGTAACCTAGTGGATGACTATGAGATCAAACATGAGGACGTTGTCATGAGATTGTTTGTGCAGTCATTAAAGGATGAAGCACGTGAGTGGTTTTCAAATTTGTATCCGAGTTCAATCAGCTCTTGGGTAGAATTCAAGTCAGAATTGAATGAGCGATTTGGGGAGAGTTTGTGTGTTCAAATTGTTAGATGGGTTCATGGGTATTCATGTTATGAACAATGAGTTGATTTGTGAATTCAACCTTAGATTCATGCGAACCTTGAAGAAGGTTCCTGAAAATTGTAGACCCCAAGAAGCAATGGCATTAGTAGTGTACATGGGTGTACTTGAAAAGAAAGTAAGTTACCGGCTGAGAAATAAAGAGCCACAAAATTAGTAGCAGGCATTTCAAATGGCAATGGATATAGAGGGCATGATGAAGTTTGGACTGGTAAGTTTCACAACCTTGATGCCATGGTTTCTTAAAGGGTTACGTGTAAAGTAGAATGCAGAAGCCCAGAGGTTAGAATGAATTCTCAGTACTGTAGTCAATTTGTTGCCCCTAATGATGCGCAGTCCTATATTACAAATCAGATTGATCATAATGGTTTTTAAGAGCAATATGAGACTCTTGTTAACTCTGTAGCACACATTCAAGCATTGATTAACATGAATACAATGAGGTTTGCAAACAGTGAAGATACTTCATCAAGAGAAGTTGAGGGGCAGCTATACAATGATATTAGTCCAAGTGAGGAGTTCACATATATTGATCATAGTAAAAGGATACTTCCATTGGCCAATGAACAAACATGTAATGAAATTGATCGTGTATATGAGTACGGAAGTTTCATCCAATGACGGTTACAATGTTTTGGAGTTGATTTCTATACCTTTGCTTAATAAGGTGCTCAATGATGCTTGCTGTCCTAATGTTCATGAAACTGTTTCCGAGTCCGATTTGAAAGTATTTGGTGCTTATGAGCATGAAAATGACTCAGATGATGTTGATACCATTGCTGATGTTGGGAATGAAGGAGTTCCTTTATGTTGTCCCAAGTTATGAAGTTGATGATAATGATAGTCACTTTGCCACTCCTATTAATTTGATTGAGATTGAGATGGAATCATTTAGTATGGATGAAGGCGAGTCTAACATGAAGATGCTTGATGGTGTTTCTTCATTATTTGTTGATTCAAATGTGCATAATGCTGTTCAAGAATCAATTTCACTGTCCATCAGTGAATGGGTTGATTTAGAGGAACATCCAGAGGACAAGTACCTAGATCTGAAAAAGAGAAAAAGCAAAGGATTGGATAGGGATAGATATGAATGTTGTGATGGATCTCTAAAATTTTGCAAATTTCAGAGTCCCAAATATCATGCCAAAAGGAGAAACCTTTTACGATCTATCCAGACAAGCAGACACTGCTATGGAGTGCTACTTGGCCAAGGGAAGTCGAACAACTTGCAAGACAGTTTCTACATAATCCATACAAAATTGTTGATTTCCTGGCAGACTTGGAAAATGACAGACTT
>MU226267.1:3757244-3814667 GCA_018584345.1 Thuja plicata | reverse complement strand
AAACCAGGTGATCAAGTTTGAAGTAAAGGTTTACCCGCCTAGGTGTAGCGAAGCCTAAAGTGCAGGGGAGTTTGAAGTATTCCCGTTCGTTGGCCAGAATTGATTTGGAATTCTATTGGAGAGTTGGTAGGCTCTAGGATTTCCAATCTGCGGTTTTGGGAAGCAACATGTTGTATCAACATAGGTGGTAGGAAAAAAACTAAAGGGGTGACCATCTTTAAAGACATGGAAACATTTCAAGGGCATACAAGGACAAGCAACATTGATTGTGCTAATGACATTAGTGGTTGTGATGGCCAATGTACAACTATGGCAAAGGTCCTTCAATGGGGGATGTCTGAGGCTAGCAGTGAACAAAATCCTTTGGAGAAAATTGATGAAGTTGCACTCTTACTTTTAGAGGCACCTAATTATGAGAGCTTTCATTGGCATATGCTTTGTGATGGGGAAACCACAAATGAATGCTTGCAAAAAACTGAGCTAAGCAATTTCAGGTATGACATTAACATTGATGACACAAAATGTGAGTGTTTGCAATAAATGGAAGATAATTATGAATTGACAGAGGTTGGAGATTCAATGGGATGTCCTTACCAACGTGATTTCATGTGTGAACAATTTGAGCCTAAGTACGAGGTTTTCTCCTGTCACATAGGTGACAAGTTTGTTCATAGTCGGCAACAATGCCCCAATATTCAAAATGCATGTTATTGGTAGGGTAAAGAAAAGGGTGATGAAGGAATCAACTATGAGGAGGATTACTACTGCTTTCAATTTTTTGATCATATCCTGGGAGATGGTATTGAGGTGAACACTGAAACACATTCACCTGAACAGGGCTTTATTTGGTTCAATGAATGTAGAAAGACCATACAACATGCGACAAGTCATGACCATTTATGGTCTGATTATGTAGCACGAGGCTATAGGGAATGCACAAAGGATGCAAAAATTGTTATTGTTTTGAATAAGTTAGGTAATAATGTGTGCATCCTAATTCTTACAGATGACAATATCATGCTAGTAAGGTTGATGTGTGATGGTACTCACAAGCTTGATAGGGGTAAGTATAGATTTTACTTGTTTGGGATCCCTGGACCGCCAATGATCAGATAGGTGTCTATTGTCATCATTCATGTACATTTTGTAAATAAGTTTTGTTGGCCTTGTATTTTTTTTTGAAAAGATGGGTAAAAATTTATAAAATCAGAGCTGACTTACAAAGTGAGGCCTCAGGCCCACTGAGAAAAGCACAAAAAAGCCACCCAAAAGGCACCTCAAACAAACCAACTACATATTCCTGTCCTCCAAAACAAGCCTATCTAAGATTTCAAGGTAATCAGGAGGTAAACCAGCCCTCCCTCCAATATCCCAGCCCTACATAGTCTTAGAGGCCCACTTTGCCAAGCAATCAACAACTCTATTCCACTCTCGGGGAATATGACAAAAGGAGACAACAACCAAAGAACTGCACAGATGTAAAATCTGTCTAACCACAGAAGCTAATTGCCAACTAACATCCTCCAAGCTCTGTTTGTTCAACATATTTACAATAACCTGAGAATCCGAGTCACAGATAATCCTCCTCCATCCAAGAATAACCACGCTCAACAACAACCTTAATAGCTAGAGCCTCCATCAAGTTATTCGAATGTTGTCCTTTATAAATAGAGAAGAAAAAAATAGCACAACCATCATCACCTCGTCCTATACCTCCAATGCCTGCATGCCCAAGATTTCCATGAGAAGAATCATCTGTGTTAATTTTTAAAACCCCCATAGGAGGAGGTATCCACCTTCTCTCGCTATTGATTCACTGCTTAGCCTGTCAGGATCTTTTGTTAGCAACACAACCCACTTTATTGCTCCCTAGTTGCAGATTCTGATCAAAAACATAATCACCATGATCAACACTTTCAGACATGTCACACTTTGCAAAGATAGTCTCCTGGATCCTATTAACTATCTTTCGTCACAACTGAAAGCTCCCAAGTTGTGAATCACAAAAGACTCTACGGTTCCTTTCCATCCATAGGTTCCAGATATTAAGGGTAGGCCCAATAGCCCAGGCCACCTAAAGAAAAGTTGTCTTCGTTGGAGGTCTACCCAAGCTCTCCCAAAAATCAATAAGGACGTAGCATGAATACAAGCATGTTGCCAAGTCTCCCACCACCTGTGCCAGATCTCTCTAGAGAAAGAACAAAGAAAAAATAAGTGGGAGCAACATTCCTCACTATGCATACAAAGAGAACAGATAGAGGGACCCAAGAAACCCCTCCTACGAAGATTCTCCCATGTAAGACACTTCCTCTGAGCCACTAGCCATAGGAAAAAATTACATTTAGGCCAAGAGAAGCTGGTCCAAACCTTCTTCCACCAGGAAACATTTGTCAAACCATGCAATTGCCTGTCCAACTTAGCATAACTGTCCGCAACAGTAAATTTTCCTTTTGGGTTGGGACCCCAAGACAAAATATCTCTCTTTAAGGGAGCTGCATAACCTACCCTCCAAGATTGAAGCCAACATCATACGGTCTTCCTCATAACCACACAAGGGCCACTCGATAGGGTCCTTCTAGCAAGTCACCTCAACCTGACCTGTGTGCCTGACTGTTTTAAAATTTTCCACCTTAGTCCATCCGACATCATTGAAAATATTACAAAGAGGTTGAAGTTGCGGATAGCAAGAGAGAATAGGAGGGTGTCCATCCCAAGAGTCCTGCCAAAAAAGAGCTTCAGACCCTCTATTACAAATCCAAAAAAGGCCATCTTTAACAAGCTGAGCTGCCTTTTTAAGAGTGCCCCAGCTACAAGATCTCCTGCCCATCAAATCAAAATGAGGCGCCTCATGGCACTCAACACCAGGGAGATACTTGTGGGTTAAAATCTTGGCCCAGTCTTGATCGTGACTGTTACACCACCTCCAGTACAACTTGGCCGCCAAGGCCTGGCTCACTAGAGCAAAAGACCAGAGACCGAGGCCTCCAGCATGCTTCGGTCTACAAACAAATTCCCACTTAACTAAACTCCACTTGGAAGAGAGAAAATTGTCAGACTAGAGAAATTGATGAGAAAGAGCATCAAACTCTCACAAAGCTGGAGGGGGGAAGCTGCACAAAACACCTATAAATGGGAAGAGCCTGCACCACCGTCTTCAGAAGAGTCACTCTACCAGCAGAGGAAAGCTGCACAAAACACCTATAAATGGGAAGAGCCTGCACCATCGTCTTCAGAAGAGTCACTCTACCAGTAGAGGAAAGCCACTTGTAAGTCCAAAGATTAACCTTGCTTTTAAATTGTCCCTGCCAAAAGTCTTTGTGCTGAGTCCTCAAAACCAAAGAAATCCCAAGATACATCAGAGGTAGAGAACCAATTTGAAACCTGAGTATCTTGGCAATCCTATTCTGAATAAGTTGAGGTGTGTTAAAGAAATATAAGGATGACTTATCCTCATTTATTCTCTGGCTAGAGGCATTCAAGTAGATCTCCAAAGCTCTCCTAAAATTCATTGCCTCATTGACTCTAGCCTTGCCTATCAAACCAGTGTCATCCACAAACTGAAGATGAGAATAGGGAGGTAGACCATTGTTCCAACTCCATCCTTGAATAAGTCCTTGTCTCACCTGGGAAGTAATAAATCTGCTTAGTCTCTTAGCCATGATAATGAATAAATAGGGGGATAAGGGGTTCCCTTGCCGATGTCCCTGAGAAGCATTGAACAACTTCGAGGGCTCACCATTATTGAGCACTGAGAAGGAGGGAGAAGTCACACAGCTAAGAACCCAGTTCACCCACTCATCTCTAAAACCAAAGGCCAGAAGGATTTTCTGTAAGAAATTCCAGTTCACCCTATAATAAGCTTTGGCCATGTTAAGCTTAATAATAAACATAGCTTTCTCCTTAAAGGTTGTCATCGAATGAATAACCTCCATTGCTATAACAACACCATCCAGAATCTGTCTTCCATCAACAAAACCACCTTGCTCCTTAGAGATAAGAGTACCAAGGAAAGGTTTAAGTCATTCTGCAATCAATTTAGTAATAATCTTGTAAACCACATTACATAGTGCAATAGGCCTAAATTGATCCAAACTATTAGCCCCTTCCTTCTTAGGAATGAGAGCCAAGAAAGTAGAATTCATAGACTTAAGCATTTGCTTATTCCTATGAGACTCCTGAACCACATCTAGAAGATCATATTTTATGACCTCCCAAAACTCCTGAAAGAACTCAATAGGAAACCCATCAGGGCCAGGAGCCTTAACTTTTTTCATATGAAACACAACCCCCTTCAGTTCAAACATCAAAATGGGGTGTAAGAGAGGGCATCATTCATTTCAGTAGAGACCAGAAGGGGAATACAATTTAAGATGGACCTCTTATCCTCCATGGCATTAGGATCCACTTTGGTAAACAATCTTGAAAAATAGCTCACAGCTTCCCTAGAGATTTCCTCCTTAGAGGTGAGATGAACACCATTTGAAGATATGATGGAAGTAATAGAATTGCCATATCTCTGAGCCTTAACAGAGTCATGCAGAAAAGTTGTGTTTCCATCACCTTCCTGGAGCCAATCAACTCGAGACTTCTGTTTCCAGAAAATCTCCTCATGCAATTCCCACTCTTCTAGATCCTTAAGAGCTAGAGACTCGGCTATACTGAGATTAGTAGTCATCCCTTGATCCCTAATCTGGCATGTGACAACATCCAGCTTGGATTGAGCTACCATCTTTTGCGCTTGTTAGTTCCCAAAACATTGTTTATTCCACCGCTTGAGCCTATATTTCACATGCTGTAACCTCTTCCCAAATGTATACATAGCCCACCCATGGGTAGGCCTCCCTTCATACCACTAGTCAACCATAAGATCTTTTAAGGATTGGTCACGCAACCACATCAATTGGAATTTGAAAGAAGGATTTTTGGAAATTCTAAATGAAGTGGCAGAAAACTTGACCGACCAATGATCAGAGCCCCTCCAATCAAGAATTTCTGAATTGGTGGATCACCTGCCATTCACCTCGTAGGAGACCAAAAATCTGTCAAGCCTTTCTGAAATAGCCTCTATACCACTCCTATTATTCCATGTAAAGACACCATTAATTGGCTTCACATCAATGAGGTTCAAGAAACCAATATTATCTCTAAGCAAATTGGAAGAAGGGTCAAGCCTGAGTAACCTACCATGCTTTTCATCCAAGCTAGTAACCGCATTAAAATCTCCAGCCAAAATCCAAGGGAGAAAAGGATCCAGGGACCAAACAAAATTGATGTGTCCAAAGATGTGACTTACCCAAAAGATTAGTAAGAGCATAAATATTAGAAAAGAGGCACCTTTCTCCAGTCTCAAAACTAGAGGCAACAATAGAAATAGAAGACCTTCTAGAACTCCACCACAAGGGGGAGATCTTCCTCGGGTTCTAGAAGCAAGCAACCCCCTCTGAACTGCCAAGAGCACCCACCCCCTGCCAATGACCCTGGGGCCAGACACGAAGAGCACAATTGGCTAAACCATCCACCACGAGCTTGGTTTTCTGAATAAAAATTACATCAGGAGATTGAGATTCAATTAATCTACAAACAACCTTTTGTTTAGGGATGCTGTTCAACCCCCTTACATTCCATGATAACACAATCATTTATGAGGCTGAGAGAAGTGGGAATCAATGGGCTTCACAGACCCCGAATCAACCAAAGTATCACCAATAAGCTTAACCTTTTCCTGATCTGTTTTCTGTCCACTCCATTAAAGTTTGTCTAAAGAACCCTTTTTAAGGGACTTTTGCTGTAGGCCTAAAGCAGGAGGGGCTTTGTTACTCTTCACAGAATCTAAGGTCACCTTAGTAGAAAGAGGAGAAGAGGCAGGCCATCACAATTGTAACCTCTGGAACCTGAGACCCATTGGGATCCTTGTTATCCTAAGCTTGAGAAGGCATGCCTGTAACCATAGGTCCATCCTGCTGGTCCCTTGAAGAAAGAGCCTCCTCTTTTCTTGAAGCCTCCTCTTCAACCACATGCTGAGCTTGGGCACCCAAAGACACTTCAACTGGAATTCCTTCCTCATGAACCAAGTCATCGAGAACATCAAACTTGTTTAGAGTAACATCATTCTGTCTATCCAACTAGGTCCTCCTTTTTCCTCTACCTCGGTTCCAAGGCTTAACAGGTATGAAACCTTCCTTATCTACAGGTTTATTAGACATAGGGACCTTCCCTTGGGCCTTTATCCTCCCTAAGGACAGAGTGAGGAGGATCAGAAAATGCCAATGGAGAGGATTTTTTTCAGGGACATGTCTGCTGTAAACGACCATATTCATGACAAATTCTGCATCTAAATGGCAGGGTTTCATAGTCCAACTGTTGAATCCAAGAAGATGTTCCCAAACAAATTTCCATAGAGTCTGGTAAAGGATTATTTAAATCAACTTCTACTCAGATGCAAGCATAAGTAATTACCTTTCGATCTTGAGTTTGTGTAGCCGAACCCGCAGGTTCACCAAGAAGCAAGGAGATTGAGTGAAGAATGTCTTCCCTCCAGAATTCCAGCAGAAGCCTCGGCAACCGAACCCACACAGGAACTCGAGAGGGGAGCTCCCCAGTCGAGTGGAAGGCACTATGCCATGGTTTGATAAAGAGTCCCACCTGGTTGAAGAAATAGGGGCCACCCTCAAAATCCCTATTCCTATTTGACATGTTGGAAAAAATTACCAAAAAATAGTTATTGGCCGCCATAAGTAACTCCATATCTCCTTCGGGGTTCCAGACTCTGCGCGCCCAAGACTCTAAAATAGGTAAGGAGAGACGAAGACCCATTAACTTGCATATGAGAGCATGATTACCCCAGACATCATTCGAAACTTGCTCAAGTTGAATAACCAAAACTGGGCGATCTTGGGACCTCTCCAAACAACCATTCACCTTTTTCATTTGAAAAGTCTCCTTCAAAGAAGAATCTCCTTGCTCCGATTGGGGCTTCCCTATATGCTCCTTTGCGCCAACATGCACTGCTCAAGACGGACCAGCCATATCCAAATCTCCACAGATCATCGGAGTAGAGGACATTCCTCTATTCTCCATGGACTGAACTCCAGGAAATAGAAACCAGATAACAAAGCAATACAATAAGTAATGGGGCGGGTTACCCTAAACCTCGACCACCACACCCACCAACGACATGGTACAAGCACCCAACACTAGAATGAAGCCGCACGAAATTGTAGCAGCCGCCCCCAAAGCCCGTCCACGGGCCAGAGACAACAATCCCCCTGCAAACTGACGAAACCCCCTCGAAACTGAGAACGCAGAGCACAGAAAGGGAAGACGGGCTAGGGCACGACAACCCTAGCTTGCCACAGACGCGACAACAGAGCCATTGCGAGGATGACGTTCATCTAAAATCTTTGTTGGCCTTGTATTTGTGTTGGTTTGCTACCTAGAGTTTCGGGACCCTCGTGCTTTTCTGCAACTAGCCGTCCCTAAGAAGATCCATTGTTAGGACTGATAATTTGCCTACCAAATGGTCAGGATTTGTGAAAATTCCCAAAGAAAAGAACTGGTAATCATGAAAAGTTACTAAGTGTCGTATTGCCTTCATCCTTGAGCCCCCACTGGCTCATCGTAAAGTTCCCCTTTCCACACGTGGGTATGCAGGGTTGTATGTTAAATGGATTTCTTCCCTTGCATCCCCATAGTATTGATTATGCGAGAAAATGTTCATGCGCAGACGGGCGGGGTAAGTGAAGACTGCAAAAATAAAGGTGTTGGGCCCCGTTCCTCACGACGTGAAATAATTAAGAGACATAGATGGAGCGGGTGTACAGGGTTATGCGAAAGATGCTAAGTACTATCTACCCGACGTTCCTACTCGAGGCATAATAATATTTCAAGGCCATGCTCGGAAGTGCGGGGTCAAATATGTGAAAGAGCGATGATCAAGTTGGTTACCCCGCACCCCTGCGATAACATTTTCAATTCTGCCAAGCTTGGAGCGGGTATGCGAAAAGAATTAGAAGATGAATGTCTGCCCCAGGTTCACGTAGTAAATTGGTATCTTGTGCTTGGTGTGGTGGGAGTACATGAGTATATAGTGCTAAATGTTTTGTTGACCAATTTGTTTACACCGTATCCCTGCCCTAGATTACTCTTGGTTTTGAACTTGCTAGCGGGGGTGCGGGATTTTCTATATCTGAATGAATTCCACGAAGAGTCAGGCCAAAAGTCAAAGTGGTTTGTCATGGTACTTTGAGATAGAGATGAACTCTGAGGGAACCAAGAATTGATAATTGAAAATAAGTTTGCAGGATATGGCTTATTATTCTAGGTGGTAGAATAATTCTAATGCTTGATTGAGATCTTTTGAGTAAACAAACGAATTTTCTATAATTGGGAATCAACAGGTCTGGTCGTGAGGACAAGACGGGATTGCCAGGCTTAGTAGACATGCCACCGCCATGCTTACAAGTTGATTGTTGAAGGTTGTTGAGTTGAGTAGAAAATGGATAAATACACCTCTTGGATGATTATTTGTATTCAAAAGTGTGCTCTAAAGCTAAAGAAGAGCTCATAATGGAATATCTGGCAAGATTGGTTAGAGTATGGTGTGAGAGCCAAGGGGTTGCTACAGGGGGTGCTCCAGGAGATCTTAAAGGACCGCGATGATATGCCAAGAAATGCATTGGCCTACGGGCGCAGAGGTATTGAAAGATCCATTGATGGGCGCAGAGGTATTGAAACCTCCAAGTACAAGGGCAGACTGTTTTTGTCTCTTGCAAATTTTTCCAACTTATGCGAGTGTCACTCCGATTCTTTGTGAGTGGAGGGGTTTAGATGGTGATTTCGGTGAAATATTAGAAGATGGTGCCATGTAGTCACTCTGCACCCCTTGAGGGTCATCCCCTAAATCCCCTCCTAAGAGAAGGAAAGTTGGGTGTCTTGCACCCTTTGGCCCTCTGTGATGCTGACCGTCCGCATGCGATAATGGCAAGGCTCACAAGTTTCGCATGCTTGCTGGAGCACTCTAGCCATGGGACCACTAGTGAAACCAACCAAACAATCACACAGTAAGACAAAATGGAGAAACAATCATTCCAGCTGGTAGATGATTCTTTGCAACCAATTTGTGGTGGCTCGGCGTGTTTTATGAATGTTGTTGGCCTGTAGCTTGTAGCATCCCTTGCATTATAAAAGATATCCCAAGGCCGATTAACATGAGTAATTTTCTTTTTGATAAAAAAAGAGGTGTAGCTAGGAAGTCCTGTATCTGGTAGTGTTGCTGATTAGAAATACAAGGCTGTTAGTGTTTGAATTCATAAGTATAGGTGTTTCATTTTGTGTGACAATGTTATAACAGTTATGAAATTGTCTCCATAAAGTGTATTCAGAGCCATGCAAAGTAAATAAACTAAGAGTTTTATACATTCATCTTTGCAAATCTTAAGTTGCAGAATGTGTTATCTGTGTAATGACTTTCTTTCAAGGATAGGGTTAAATTGCTTTAACATGGATAGCAATGGTCTAAATATACAATATGGATTTCTGTAAGAAGAGTTTCATTGCTAGAATACGTAGGATTTGTTAATGTCAGGCATTAACTTGTTAATAGATCCATTTGTCTCATGCTGTTTTGCTTATGAAGATTCGTTTACTTCTTAGTGTTTTGACTCTGTAACCTGAATTAGGCACTGATCTATGCACATCACCATTTTCAGCAGCAACCAAGTTACCCCAAATTGCTTTATTCTTTTCTGGTTGTTTCATTATTTTCTTCAAACTCCCAGCACGATCTGAAATCTGTTCTTGTACCAGAATTAAGCCTACCCTGTGTATAGTCAACATTCATGTTCTGATGTGCGTTAGTTAGGAGCTATCTGCTTGATATCCAATACCATTCACCGACCCATTTCATTATCTGTTGATATTGCATGAAGGGATTACCCACTTGTGTTTTACAGAGCCCGAAGTGAAGGAAAATTCCCTTAGTTACTCAAGGGGGTTTCAAAAGGTTGGCCACTGACCTGAGATGATTAACCATAGGCAAGATCCATCTCAGACATCAGTTGGGAACACCAACAGAAACATCTTAGGATCAAATTCAAGTTTTTAGGAAGGGAAACATAAAATCTTCAAGCACTATCTTTGTTTGCCGTGCTTGCTTTAGAATGCTTCTGAGTGCACATCTCTTTCACATCCCAATACGCTCAATCTGGCATTCCAGTACCACATTATTTGAAAGAGGTCACACACTGTACTTTAAACGCCCAACCTGTTTCTGTCATAATCCACATAACTTAGCATTATCACGAACTAAGGCTTCATGAGTAGTAGAGGATATTGGATTCTTGTTCAAGCCATCGTTACAGAGTCATAGATTCCTTTAGCCAAAGCGCAAGAAGGTTCTTGGTTACAATCTCCAATGACGGTAATTATTTTCAAATATAACTATACACATCATCAATAATAGCTGAAACCACGGACAAGCTCTTGGTCAATCTGGTAACATACATAACATTTTTCAAACGGAAAACATCACTAGAAGTCACCTGAATAGGAACGGTGCCAACTCTAGTCACTGGACAAGTGGTATCATCACATAGAATCATTTCTTCTAGAAGCGAGTTAAATAGCATCGCATGTTGTAGATACGTTTCATGGTGCTCCACTGTTGACTTACTTTGTGTAGACATTAGCTTAGAAGAAAGGGCGAAAATAATAGAAAAAATGGTTTCATGTTGCATGGTAAGTTAGGCAACCTCAACTTAAAATCATTGCACCTTCAACAAACTGCTTATTGTGATTTCTTATTTACCCCTTGTTCTGACCCTTCTTCTATGGACCTTCATTGTCATAATGATTCTTATCCTTGCAAGTTTTGCAACAAGTTACCTGACCTTTCTTTTTTATTTGCACCTGATTAAGAGGAACATGTTTCTTCTTCCTCATCCTTCTCAGGCTGATGTCCTGCAACTGATTGTAGGATAACTGCTCATGAGAACAATACATGTCAGAAAGGATTTCCAATACGGGGAAAATCTATTTTTTGCAATGGGTATCAATTTGTTATCTTACACATCAGAACTCATTGCAGACAAGCAACAATAATGTTCATAACTAAATAATGTTCATGAGATAACTAATTACAACATTAGATTCATTCATTTGAATGTGGACATCTTAGTCTCTAAAAGTACTTTCTAGATACGTTCACACTTTGAAATAAAGTAATTAAAGAATTATACATTTCCTTATGTATTCTCTACACTAACATTAGCATACTTCCACGTTATGTGAGGGATTAAAAAGTCATTAAAAATATTATTTGAGTTGCAACTCTTTTCTCTGGTAGGGTTCACTTTGTAGGCAGCAAGTTTTGTATCCATAGGGGCATTTAGTTTATCTTACAGTTCCACAGTATTCTGAAGATCCAGTTCTTCCATGAGATTTTGGAGTCTGAATTTCCAAGGGGTAAAATTAGGCACTCTATTTAACCAGTCATACTTCCTAAATTTTGCATGCTAGAATTGGCCGTGTCTACAACCACTTGAAGACTTAAAATTGGAAACAGCTCAGCTAGTATACAACTATCATTACCAATCACCAACCTCAGGTGCATATGCCTTTCATAGGCATTCAATCAATTTGAATTTCATCACATGGCCTGTTCATACGTATTTATTACATTACAAGAAATAATAAATAATTAATGGCCATTTATATATGCATGTTAAATTTTAAATAAATTACTAAATTATTATTTAAATAATGGAGCATAACCAAGAAGTAGAAAAAAAAAGATGAGAATCCATTCGGAGCAAATTTGTCACTGTATGGTATTTTGCAGGTTTTACCTCCTAGCCCACGGTCAGTAATGGTGACTATTTTTGCAATGGCCACTGAACCCATCAATGTGCATAAAGAGGTTCAAATTATTGGTTCATCAGAGTTATCTTCTTTAGTTATGGATAAATTAAACCCACTAATATAGAGGTGCAGCACTAAGTTTGGATGTTGGAGGTCCAGAACAATATTTTATTTGCAAAAAGTGAATTATTTATATGATGTTTGAAAAACTAGGCCACCTAGAAAATTTGATGTTCTTGTTTTTGTCTTCACTATCATTTTGGATGCTTGAAATTTCTCATTGTTAGTGATCAAAACTGTTTCTTTCTTGGCATACTTGTGGCCTTTGCAGCTACAAGTAACTGAGTTTTACTTACTAGATATAAGGCTTGCTTCTGGTTTTGTACTATCAATAACTACTTAGAAACATCACAGAGATTTTACAGCTGAAAACTTAATTCATTTTTATTTTTTGCTCAAACATGAAAGTCAAAGAAAGCTATTTGCCTTGAGTCTTCAGGCTAGGAAGCAAGATTTTACAAGTTTATTTTTTTGTAATTTTTAGTGATGCATGTTCTATTTTCTTCATGACACTGCAGAGGATGGGAGGAACAATGAAGCTGCTTTAATGCAGTTACATCAGAGGAACCTAGGTTATAATATACAATGCAATGGCAATCCTGCTGGAGTTTGCTTAACGTTAAACAGTGAGAGAGATTTAATTTCATACGGGATGCATGAGTTCGAAAGTATATCTAACCCTCATATGTATGTTACTTTCAATGAAAATTTTATGGCAGCAAGGATTCAACCAGAGTACTGTGTGTATAATCAAGAATTTTTTCAAACACACCCAGGCCATGTCTTGAAACAGGGTCCAGTTCTTCAAAGTAATTGGGACTATATGTTGCAACCAGAAAACATAATTGAAAATGTACCTTATAGAATGCACCTCCAAGGGATTTCCCAGGAAATGCAGACCCAAGATTTTCAATACTTTGTTGTAATTGATTTCGAGGCAACGTGTGACATGGGTACACGTCTAACGCCACAGGAGATTATTGAATTTCCTTCAGTTCTAGTCAATGGTGTTACAGGGAGATTGGAAGGGCAATTCCAAACTTATATAAAACCTGTTTATCATCCGGTGCTTACTAATTTCTGCAAGGAGCTTACTGGCATTCAGCAAACTCAGGTAGGCATGATTCAATTATGTCTCTTTGTTGTGCTCATTTACCTCTGTCTTTACTGAGAATTACAATCTTTTTAAAGTTCCCGTCTTTACTGAGAATTACAATCTTTTTAAAGTTCCCCCTTTCTTTCTATTTTCCAGTCTTGTCTTATTTCCTTGATTGTTTTGATTGAATTGTTTATTCACTGAGGCATGTGTGGACACAAGACTGATAAATCTGTTAATTATCCTTTGTGCATGTTACTCATTTGTTCTGTCAGAGAGGCTGACTCTTTGTGGCGCCCTATTAAATTCTATTTATATTATTTTTGTAGCTTTCCATGTTGAATTATCTTTTGACAGATAGAGTGTTGTGAACTGAGGATATAGTGGGATCCTTTCATGTTCAGACAAAAGCATTGGTACACAACTAGGGCAAGTTTTGGTTCTTCTAAGGTGGCTCACTCATAACATTGAAGCTCTGTTTTTCTATTTGAAGGAACTAAAATAGTTTTAGACATTTTCAGAATCTCTCCTATTTTGTGCTATTCCTATTGGTCTCCAGCGGCAAACTGAGATAACTTGAGGTCTATTGCATACTTCATCATCTTCTATCTGAAATTATATGTCTATTAAATAGTTGGATTGCGAAACCTATTTGTAGATGTTTAGTTCCCACAACATACTCTGAGCATGCCTTGGCAATCACATTTGCAAGATACAATTTCGCTTTTGATCTACAGCCTTCTTGCCCTTGGCTGTGGTAGGATCTTTCTTGCTAGTGGTTAATGGACTAAAATGTTGTGAAGACTTTTAAAACTATCGAGGATTAAAGATCAATATTACTTTGATCTTTAGAGAGTGTCTTCCTTTTTATAGTCATTATTAAGTTCTAACGATTTTAACTTTATAGTACTTTCTTAAATTTGTTGTAAATGAGTTGTTGTGGAGAGCATCTATTGATCATGCTAGTTAACTGAATTTGTGGAGATCACTGTGGTTCTTGGCTTATTGTTTCCTCTAGTTAATCGCTGTACTTTAGATAAAAATACATGGAAAATCTATATATTAGTAGTTTTGCAGGAATTCTCTTACTACATAGAGATTTTTGTTTGGCATGTACCATGATTGTAGTATCTATTTATTAAGTTAAATGTCAGATCTTGACAGATTGCATCATATATGCACATGACTTCCTCATTTTCTACTAAATCAAGTGATGTTTACTAGTATCACCTAGAATTTTGCAAAATATGACCTTAAGCTGTATACTACTTTTGTAATTTTTATGGTATACTGATTTTTCAGGAGTGTGGGTAGCTATGGTTGCATCCCCTATTTATGTTTCCATCATACAACTACAACAGTAGATCTCTTCCCTAAACCTACATGATATAAGTGGGCTGAGACTCTCACAAAGTCAAATATATACCGCAGTGTTTCAATCACTCAATGGGTTAAAACTTAAAAATGGGGCTGCTAAAATATATGTATAGGGAAGAGAAGCCAGATCTTAGG
The DNA here is from genome assembly GCA_018584345.1 of Thuja plicata. Lineage (NCBI taxonomy): Eukaryota > Viridiplantae > Streptophyta > Pinopsida > Cupressales > Cupressaceae > Thuja > Thuja plicata. Next base: position 3,800,143 of record MU226267.1, on the reverse strand, counting down.
CAGACTCATATTCTGCTATTATGTCAGATTCAACTGAGTTATGAATATTATTACATAAAAATATTCCAAAATATGCAAGTCTATGTCATTGTTTGATTTTTGAATGCGTTTTTTTGCAGATTCTATCATATTTATTCAGATTCTATCATGTGCTTCAGTTGCCAAGTACCAACTATAGTGTTAACTATAGTCTATTACTGTTGAATAGATGTCATGTTAATTTCCGGATGCTTCAAATTTTGTTTCTTTCTAAAAGACTTTATGTCAAAGTATCTGCAAACGTTTTGAAAAGAAAGTGTTCAAACTAGATGCTTATAGTATGTTTTGCCCCTTTTGGAGGTATTTTTGAATACCCCAGGTGGAAGTATCAACTATCATGAGGTGAGACTGACTTATGGATGGCATGTGCATTTTGAAAGAGAGGCCGCTGTTGGCCAACCAGGTGAACACATTTAGGAAGATGAATAACTTCGGTCCTTGGATGGTGCATGTAATCTGATGTTTGATGTAATCATGTAGGTATAAAAATACTTCTTCATTGTTGAAAAATAAATCAGTTCTGAAAAAGATAAAAGACATACCCACATAAGAATAGACAGAAAGAGCTTGGTTACCTGTAAATCTGTTTGAAGGGACAATTGTTTATGGTTGTGTTCTGCACCTACACGATGCCTACTAGACATCAAAAAGATGATAGGAGCAATGGTGCCTATGTGCTCTAACAAATGAACCTTGTATGTGAGAAGATTACAAACATGAAGTTTGTATAATAGGTGCAAGTGCAACAAATTTTAGGGGTCAGCAGATACATAATTCAAATTACTTTTACTAAGAATATATAACATGTTTGTTGTGCTGATGGAGACCATATCTTTATTAACTCACATGTGCCAAAGATACAGAGGCAACTGTGTTGGCAACCTTATAGATAAATCATGGAAGCCGACATGAATTGGGAAAAACTATATATTTGTACACTAAGAGAGAATCAATCCATAAAATTCAGAAACTAATGATTCCAGGGTAATCTAACAATTCTCATACAAATGTTGGGGGCATGCACTGGGGCAGAATAGAGTTATTTTTAATAGGGTATGACGATCAGGCTGTACAAAACCCATCTCTCAAGAACACCTATTTTTTCTCACTAGAATGCGTATGAAACATGCTGAGGGATTCAATTGGTTAATGCTTCTGTGCCCAAAACAAGGAGCTGAGCATTTTGTGCAAATGATCTGTTAGCCTGAGCTATAATGGTGTCTGGAGGAAATTGAAATTATTTTTTACAATAGTCACTCAAAGTTTTTGAAATATCTCAACAACCCTTACAAACAGCAATAATTTAGATCAGTCTGCAATTCATCTGCATTGTAACAGGTCTACAAGATGTTTTTTTTGAAAACAAAATAAAAATCTATAATGCGTCTACAAGAACACGATTTGTTACTAATAGATCTACAGTTTTCTGACCTGCAATTCCATCTCATCACAGGTATGGGACATTCATCTATGAACCTTTTAGAAGTTGTGACAGTAATTGCAGGTGTGGCCTAGAATTTGAAATGAGAGCTATGTCTTTTGTTAAGGGCCATGGTTACTGCTGAAGAAAAGTGATATGTATTTTACAAATTCAATAAACAATCTTGAAGCCCTTAAATTGCAATATGTAGGAGTAGGCCAATAACATGCAAGACAAACAGGTGACTGTCTAAATTTGATTTGTATCAGTGAAACTTCAATTTTTTAGTAATAATGAGAGATGTCATTTGCAATAGTGAAGGAGAGATGAGATATCAAAGTTTTAGCACTGCCCTCTGAGAATGACCATAGGGCCACAACAATGACTTTTTGTGGATGCTTGTTCCTTCCTCTAAGCTTGAATTGCTAGGGAGGGGTGCATCTCAGTGACAACTATCTACTATTTGAGGATTTCATGGCCATCTTTGGGTTTCTAATTTTGTTTCACACAATAAATTGTAAGACTAAATTGGTAGGCAAATGGTATTGGAAATGAGTTTACATTCAATGGGAAAGAGAATGATTATCCAAGACATTCAAAAGGGTGTCTTATCATCATGATGGAGAGCAGTACCAGCTTGGAGTATCCCTCATATGTTGCTGCAAAAGTGAAGAAATAAATGGTAAACATTTGATTCCTGGATTGATTTGCTAGGGCCATGCAAGCTGTCAGTCCTTGCATTAGATCATAGGTTTGCACATATAAAATATGTATAAATGCATGCCACATTGCAATAAAGCTCAATTCTTGTGTTATTTAAAAGATCTGTCCTAATTTATAATTGACTTAAGTGTAAAGTTAAGTCAAATTAGACAAAATGAAATTTTGAGAGATGTTTGTCAAATTTTGAAGAGCTTTGAAGTAACATTGCTATGGAAGTCCAGGAAAATGTTTTAAAAAATGTGAAAGCACAGTGTTGAATGTAAAATTATAAAATAACCCGTGACCTCTGGTAATGAAAACTTCTCAAGTCCAAAAGGAGTTTGGGAGTCTGGAAAATCCATTAATGTTCTAAAAGTGTATTGACGAGTGGATCAGTCTTATAATTGAGTCATGTGAACACTATTACAACTTTCATACGGATAAAACATATGTTCACATTGCCAAAAAACTAAAGTCCAAGGATCAAGGTGATTCAAATGTCACCACCATGTCAACAAATCAGTAGCAGGTACATCCAAAACTTTCCGCCTCATTTAGCACCGCTCATTTGAAAAAAACAATTAGGGGATGGATACATTATAACAAGATGGAGATTTATCAAGGTTTTAATCACATTGTGGGTCATAACTACATCATATGATGACAATTTCAATTCAATGTTGCCAGATGCAACATGAAGCTAATTTAGATAACTTTCTAATAAGAAGCATATTCACACAACTTGATTCTAAACTGCTTCCAAGAGTCCAAAGTTCGGACCATTATCCCAGCCATAGAACTGAGAAAGTTCAACGGCAGACACTTGGGGATCTCTTGAGCCATAATATTACCTCTTCATTCTTCTGGGTCTACATTCTAAAATATTGGCACTTCTTTGACTTAATCAAAGTTTTCAATAATTGCTGGAATTAATGCCCTTTCTATTGTAAAAGTGGTATATGTTGCTGTAGATGTAGTTTTTATGCCGACCTATGAGACTATTAGACATTCATTAATCTAGAAGCGAAGATATATACACATAGATCTCATAAATCATTAGGGATTTGTTGAATAAATCTGCAGAATCTTATATTTCAAGCTTGCAATTAGAAGGAGAATTATGTGACATTTAAAGGAACTTAAATTTGTCACAGAAAAGAAAGAACAAGTACTGCTTTGGTCTAGAATAACAGATGAAGCTAGTTCTGAATTAATGACATGCAGTATTCATAATTTAGCTATTAAGATACGGTGATGAATGACAGGTAGCTTTATATGCCATTTCTCAGTTGCATTTTGAAATAGAAATTATGATTATTTGTTTTGAAATGGATGCATGTGAAGTGTTTAACAATTAGTAATGTATTTCAAATAATTTTGGTGTCATAGCTGTCTTGAAACATTATGAGATGGTCTCTTAGAGTCATACTGTAGGAGACTACTTTTGAAAATTGTGTGCCATAAACTGGAGTTTGAAATCAAATAAGATAGAGGGAATTTTGTTTCTATTGGAGGCTAATTGGTATCAGTAACCCCCATTAACACTATTCATGTATGTATCTTTCCGTTCTTATCCAAGTTAGTAAAGCACATTGTGGAATTGCTTGTCATCATAAAGACAGTATCAGTCTCTGAAATACTCAATTTATTTTGGGGATTCAGTCTGGTACTTAGTTTTCATTGCAGTTTTTCGTTTTTGGGTGGATTAAAATGTATCATCATTTTCTTTGTGCTATAAATGTCATTTAGTTCTTTTTTTCCAGAAATTGTTGACGCCTTCAGTTCATTTTAATGAAAGACCAGCCACTCTCACAAGTGAAGAGAAACCCACTTCAGGTTTCCTGGGTATTGTGTCCATTTATCAGTTGGAAATTTGATACTATTTCAGGGGACACAAATCTGAGATAACAGTAAACAGCTTCTCTATTGTCAAGTTGATTAGTGTGAAAAATATTTACCGTGAGAATGCATCACAAAGTAGATTTGCCCAAACCTTCTCCCAGCAATATCATTCAGGAGAAATGCTGGCTGATAATCTTCTACAATAGAATTAATAATCAGGTGCTTAAAACTTGGAGCTGTTTTCTCATGTGCTATCGACTTTGAAAAGACAATTAAGAAAAAGCTGCCTAAACACAAGAATCTATGGTAAATGGAGGAAATGAGCAAGTTCACCTGGAACTCTTGAATTTAAATGCACTTCACTGGGTTCAGCTGAACTGCCAAGAATTCAGGCAGAGGGAAAAGAGAATGTGTTTTTCATTTTGTCTGTTATTATTAAGAGATCCCAAATTCTCGCAGCTCAACGGGAAGTTAAGGAAACAACAGATAAAGTTGTATAAATTTGTCCAATAGTTTAAGCAAATTGGGAAGCTGTATCTCTTGAATTTACACATTCCAAGTGTGTACTTAAGCCCAGTCTCTTCGTGAGCCAATGAAGATAGTATGTGTGTAATAACCGCCTTGACTGAGACAATTGAGCAAGTTTCTTCTTCTCAGCTTGTTTTTTGCATGTACACATTTAATATGAAGAGAGTATGTCTGTAACTGCCTTGACCAAGACAATTGAGCAAGTTTATTCTTCTCAGCTGTGTTTTTTGCATATACACATTCAATGTGTTTCATCAGCGTTTAACCTGAAATGAACTATTTTTTGTTTTCTCCATTTTTCCCCTGTACAGCCTGTAAAAGGCATTTCAATATTTGTGATTGTGATCTAACTGGTATGATTACTTTCACAATTTCAAATGAGCAGGGCATATCTTTTCCCCATAATCTCACTGGGAAGCAGATATCTTAAAATTTTGATTATACAGGCATTTAACTATCCTAGTATCTGTGCTCCTATCCAAAGCAAATGAATATCATTTTAACTGTTTTTAGCATTTGCTGTTATTGAAGGGAGATTAATATCATCTCCTTTTTATTCTCTATGACAAGTCAGAGGTCACACGTGTTTGATGCCATAGTGGCTACTAGTAGCTATACCAGAATTAAAGAAATTGCTACATGCCTAAAACTACTTAGGCAGATACAGATGCTATGATAATGTAAAATCTCATTCCTTAAATATGCTTATGATACTTTATCTACCAATAACAATCTTCACAGACATTAAATGCTCATCCATGCACATGCTAATGTTCGATGTTATGCTAATTTATTGTCATGTCAACATTTAATATCATTAAGGTGTATTATAGGAGCATGTAGTGTGGTTACTAAAACATAGGTCTAGTAGCTACAATTGATACGAGGGAAGATGAAATAATTCTTGCCCCTTTACTTTTCACTTTAGGTTAGGATCTCATTTAATGACTTACATGTTCCTGCATTTGTAGGTTTCTGGAGGAATTTCTTTGAGTGAAGCCTTGTTAATGCATGACAGTTGGTTGGAGGAAAGAGGAGTTAAAAATACCAACTTTGCCATTGTGACCTGGTCTGACTGGGATTGTGAGGTAATGTTGGAGTCTGAATGCAACTTGAAGGGCATACGGAAGCCTAGCTACTTTAACAGGTAGCTAGCTCTTTACTTAATTTTGTTTTTTGATTAAATGCTCTTGGGTTCTTGTTCATGGAATTTAATGACATAAAAGAAACTGGGAATATGGTTTTATCATTCCATCACACAGGGAAACTATTTTCAATAAAATCAATAACAATGTACTGTCATTTTAGCTAGTTGCTGAAGGAACTAAATAGATTGATACGACTTGATACCCTCTTTATTGTTCTATGGTAAACAAATATTTTTCCTAGTCAATTATTTTTCATGACTCACGACAGATTGATTTTCATTTGATAACTGTTGTCTTCCTCTTTATGATGACGATTTACATAGCCTAGTCAAACACTAACTATTCTAGTTAATAAAGCTGCCTTGAAATTTTTCCTTGTGGACAGATGGATCAATTTGAAGCGTCCATTTTGTAATGCATTTGATCAACTTCGATGCAATCTTCAGGGTGCTGTTCAGTTAGCCGGGCTTTTGTGGGAAGGTCGAGCTCATAGTGGCCTGGATGATGCCAGGAACACTGCTAGGCTTCTTGTAGACCTTATGAGACGTGGATTGAAATTGTCAATTACCTCAAGGTGTTCAACAAATGTATCTAAGTATACACCATCTATGCAAAAGCAATTGAAGAACTCTGTAGGTGGAAGCTTTGTGTCAGAAGCAAGTGTACATGGATTGGGTAATGGACTACTGTTAAGATCAACAGATGAAGGAATGGAAACAAGGACACTTTGTTTCTGTTGGGTGAGGAGTAATAAATGCATGATTAAGAAACCAGGGCCAACACATGGAAAATACTTTTTTGGTTGTGGTAATTGGTCCATTAAAAGAGGTGCAGCTTGTGCATATTTTGAATGGGCTGTTCCAGATGTGCCTTTGAATGCTTAGATTGTGAAAAAAGTTTAATGTTTAATTAAGGAGGCAGATAGAAGGGATAACACCAATATGTGTCATCAATCCATATCGGCCATTCAATTGTTTTCAAATATTGGATGGCTCTTCTGTAGAGGGAACAAAATTACTAGATGTTGGCAATGGTTAATTTGGTCATTTTTATTGTTGCACTCTGCACATTCTGGTACTTTCACAAGGAGAATTGGTGTTTGATATCATGGTTTGGAATTGGTTAATCTGTAATTTTTATTATCTGATATCTTCATATTTCTTGCTAGATTGAATGTTATATTTCACAATTTCTGGTATATGCATGAATGAAATAGGATATGTCAGTGAGGTCTGATCATTATTTGTTCATAAATATTAAATCAAGTCACAAGTATTATTAAATTCAGACGTTTTCAGGAATATTTTTGATTCAGTCATGTTATTCAGTAAGCCTAAATCGATGGTGTGGCATCTCTTTCTCTTTTCTATTATGACATTTTAATCGGCAATTTTTGCATATTTTTTTCACCATACCAGAGTAACATTGTTAGTCCTTATCTGGAGTCCGGTCAACAAGGTTTGTATTCTGAAAATCTTGACAACATTACATTATAATAGTTTCTTTCTGATATTTGTTTCATTTGCTACAAGTCATTTCCATGGAATTTCTGATAGCACGGAAAAGATCTTTGGAGAGTGGCAGACATAGAAATAGTACGTGGATTTAAGAAGGGCAATATCATGTTTATAATTGGTTATTCACGAGACTGGTACTTCAGAGATTCAATTCATGTAGCATTGCAAGAGTGATCTGTTGGCTGTTGCATGCACATGTGGTTTGTACGCAGTTATCTCTGCCTATTATCAGCTGAAGAAAAGTTTCCAAAATATGGGGAATGTTACAAGCTTTCTCTTACCATTGACGATGCCTGTTAAAAAAATATTATTATTGATTTTTGTGAGTGAGCACACAAAGTTCGTTTTTGTAGATTTGGTAAATTCTAGAATTGAAATGGGGATTCGGATAAAATTAAGTTTGAAATTATAGGTCTTATCTATATCACTGTATTAAGTATTGGCACCGGTATTTAATTGGGAGTTTTATTGACAGAATAGAAATATAGCTTAATTAGATGGAGAATTATATACAGTTTGCAATGATGGCATTGATATATTTACAAATCTGTATAAAAAGTCAGAAAGCTCAAATTTTCAATATAATGAGGTTTTTAATTTAACAGAATAGCAGAAGCTTGCAGTTTAGGTACTTGGCTGACGTGTCCAGATTCGGGTACCAAACACATTTTTGTATAAAATAAATGAGAAATAGTAATTGGTTGATTACCATAGAGTGTTTTTTGTTGAACGCATCTGACAATTGTATGAGATTTTTAGGCGTGGAAAGCATGCTGTGAATTGTGTGTTAGCTGTAGCTTTGTAATCAACTGCCTATGTGAGACGTAGACTTTCTTATTACTTTTGGTTTGTTACGGCTCCCGAGAAAACAAATTGTAATGAATGAATGTAATTATTATTGTTGTTACGAGGTCTTTTCTGGAGAAGATAAATTATAATAAATAAATTAGGTACATTATTATTGTTATGAAAGGGCGTAAGTTTTTGTAACCACACTTAGAATATTATTTAAACCTATAAATTAATAGAGAGATGTACACACAGAAAGAAATTGGAAGAATAGTACAACAGGAACAATAAGAAATAAGAAAGGTACATTAGAGGGAATAGGGGAGAGGACCTGGTAGTTGAGTACCTTAACTTTGTGGTTTCCAAAATCTTACATGGAAATTTCAAATCACTCCCATTTTTTTACAGCAGCAAGTCCCCTGCTTATAACTAAGGTTGCAGGATCACATCATCAAATATGATGCTACATCAGCATGTTTTTTTGCTAATGTGTCCAAAATAACCCAAAGAAAAAGTGAGACCAATCGTAGTGCATTAGGGACCTCTATACTCGTACAGTTGACGTGATATCACGCTATTGGTTACTTTTTAGAAAAAGGGACACATTTCATTCAATTATAGGTAGTCATCATTAGCAAAAACAACTTTAAAGTCATAACTATTGGTACAATGTTGTTAAAAATATTGGATATTAAATCAGCAAGTGTGAGTATTTAATTAACAACTACTATCACAATTATTAGAACACGCTCAACTATTGGATCTTCTCCCCTAGTTAAGTTCTCTGGCTGGGCATTGGAGAAGGGGCACACAACATGTGTCCAACTTGGGTACAACGTACACCTGAGAGTGCCTTGGTTAGGGGTATGTTTTTGAGTTTTGTGTAAGAATTGTGTCTTCCTGGAGTGCTTGTCTATAAAAAGGCTAGGACCTATAATTGATCTTTTGTCTGCCAATCTTTTGCCCGTTAATAACAGTTTCTCAGCCTTTCAGTGATATGTATTAAATTTTTATATATATGCAATTGATATTTTAAGGGTTTTCATTGGTTAATTTATTGTTTCACATTAATATTTTTGAGGTTCACTAAGAAAATATTTTCTGAATATTATTACTGTAATATGTTAATTTTTTTAAAGATGAACAAATGGGTTAATGTAAATTTTATTAAATACATTACCTTAATTTTAGCATTTATGTTTAAATAAATAAGGTACTTTTAATCAAATATAAAATCATATAGGCTAAATGATAAATAAAATACTTTAAGGTTAATAAGGTGAATTAAATGGTTTTTGAATGTTGCTTCTTATTGTACTCTTGTGAGCTATATCTTGTCGTTTTTGTGGAAAATTTGATGCTCTTTGTGAGTGCACCCGTGTTTTTTTTGCCAAAAATTTACCTCATCAACATCATAACTATTAATGGTTCTAAATGCTAGTCCTAACACAACGATATGTTAGAGGGTAGATTACTCGTCATTAATATGCTGGACATTCAAAAGATGTCTCTTTCCTCACGAGAATTTTTAGTTGGTAGGGGATGTACCCTATAGTACCAATGCACAAAATGACAATTTTTTGGGAAAAATTACAAATGTGCAAAACATTATTTTTTCACTAGATTTTTTGTGGTTTTACAACACCAACGATGTAGATCATAAGATCTATTGTTGAAATTTTTGTAAAAATTTGTTGTGTTTTCCACAATCTCAAAACTGTATGACAGGTTATTTTGTTGGGAGGATAGTTGTGTCCAGTACCAACAAGTGAGAAACATTAATCAAAAGATTACAACATTGAAGATGTCTTTCACTCATCTAGAGAAGATGTTTAGGAATTTTAGGTAGATTGCACAAACATATTGACGAAACTTTAAAGAAATAAGAGGTAATTTAACAATAATTTTATAGAATTCCACACATCAAACATTGACTGGAATTTAGGGTGCTTGGTAAATTGCCCAATATATCCCTAGCTAGTTCATCAATTATTCACACTCACTAACAACTAAAACGACCTCTATGTGCATGAAAATAGGTGCTACAGTTCTTATAAACATGGGATAGTCCTAAACTCGCATCTAAACATCACCACAAAGCAATGCAGAATTAACATATGCAATTATTGAAATAAGAAGATTTTGGATTGGAGAAATCCTAAAAGGGAGAAAGCTCCAGTATTGATGGGCTAGCCACTCGCCCAATCTCGTATCAACAATCATGTACAACCAGTGAAGATGATTACAGGTTTGAACAAGATCATATAGGTCTTTTACAAGTTAAGAAGTTGAACTATCTATCTACCAAACACACTCAAAACAAGGAAATACATAGAAAGTTACAAAAATAGAACAATGGCAACAACATAAACACTTGCTTTCTATCATTTTCAATTAAATGATATTATAATATTCATAAAAATAACATGCTACAACCACATGGGCATTTTTATTACAATATTCTGTAAGACATAGCCACACCCTACACTTCTGGAACTAAACCCTACAACCCCCCTTCATCCATATATAAGCAACACAATTAATCACCTTAGAATATTCTATAAAGTGAAATTCTCATTTTGGCGCCCTACGGTTCAATTTCCCGCTTTAAGTGATTTTTCTCTCTACCTTTTTGTATTGAAACTTGAGTCCTGAAGGCACAACTTCCGAAAACCATCACTTGTGAACTGTTGAGTTGATTGGCAATTATACCCCATTTTGGAAATCCCACGAAGCGCTCTACAGTCCTGGGCTAGAAAAATGTAAGTTGATCAAAGTTTGACCCCTTTCAGAGCCTTTAAGGCCTTCAAAATCGAGTTCAAAGTTTTTGTACAACCTCACCAAAATAGAAAATTCAATATCTTCAAAACCAGACTTGATCTTGTCATGAAACTTTACTGACAAACTTATATATCAAAAATGAACCTCAAGGGAAGCAATTGGAACACTCCGTGCTCAAATGAACATCTTACTAAAACTAGTAAACTTTCCAAAAATAGTAACCCCGTCCAAAGATAGCCCTTATTGAAAAATTGACAATATTTTTGGGTGATGCAAGATTGCTCTTACACCCTGGATGCTCTTTCATCAACTTTTCTCTATGCCCCGCAACAAGATGACTAAGAATGCATATACTCACTTGTATTGAAGGCTTGCAACCAAATTGAAGGCTTGGAAACATGTTTGAACATGAGTGACAACCTAAATGAAGGCTTTGTAACATGTTTAAAGTTAGTGCTCAGACATCCTACAAGGTTGAAAGCGCGAATTCTAGTGCTTGGAAGTGGAAACAAACAACTAAAAAGCTTCCAAATTTATTGCCAAAAATGCATGAAAGAGTTTTTCAGATGTTCAATCTCAACTCATTTTAATCTTGCTTGTAATGAAAAATTAGATTAGCTAGCAATTAGATTTATTAACTAACATGTTAAATATTAAGTGGTGTTTACACCTATTGATCACCCAAACTTTTTTTCTTTACGCTAGGGGTATTTTGGTAGCCCAGTCCAATAGCCCAAATGGCCTTACCTTGGGCTTACATATTGCCAAATTGGATATAGGAAGGGGTGAGTAGAGGCGAGAATTAGTACCCTAGGGGGATCCACAACCCACAAGCAATCCACCCCTTAAACCTAGGTGGGAGTCAAACCCGAGACCTATGGGGAGCAAACCCACAACCCAAGCCAACTCATCTGCCTGTGCGGGCTGTTTACCCAAAATTTTTACACTTGTGGCTATGCAGCCAACTAAACCGCATAATGTATAAGGAGAGTTTGGAAAAAAATACGAAGTGTCCTCCTTGGTAAGATATGTGTTTTAGTTTGTTGTTTAGATTTTTCCACCTTTTACTAGCCATTTACTACATTGAAACAATGAGGCGTACTAATTTTAATGCAAAAAAATTCACCAATGATAGATCATAAATGAAAATGGTTTAATGGAAACCAATTGTAGAGTAGATGCAAACAATAACATGAAGATATTCAATGTTTTATACACGTTGATCTTAATGCAATCAAATTCAACATAATGATATATCATAAATGAAAATGGAAATCAGCCATAGGGTAGATGCAAACCATAACATGAAGATTTGCAAGGAGAAAACCTTGAGGGAATAATCTCCACACCTAAAGTGACCCAAGATTTATAATCCATGGATACAATTCTTTCATTTTTTTTTATCAATTGGTATGTTTTCAGTGTTCTATAGAATTTTGTCTCATTCATTTAGATAAGTGTTACCAAAAAATATTCTAAAAATAATAACGGAATAATGTTCGTGGATACGTCATCCTTAAAGTCAAAATAAGAAAATTTGATTGTACATTGTATCCTAACAAAAAATTTTAAGCCTTGTTAGAGCCAAACATTGGGAATGAGGTTTTGGATTTTATCTTATTTCTAACTCAAGCTCTTGAAAATTATGTTTTGAGAAATTAGATTCACTTCTGATGAAGGGTACTGCCCTTATTAACACAAACACACAACAAAATTGAGAATAACAATGAAATTGTAAGGACAAGAAATGGGCTTTCTATTATCTCCAATAAAATGGAATTACAATATTCATAAAAATAACATGCACAACCACATGGGCATTTTCATTACAATATTATGCAAGCCAAAGCCACCAGATGCATATCCAAAAAACTGTCCTAGATAACCCTATGTGCCTTCATTATATAGGTAATATAACCACCCAAGAAGCTTCTAGAAATTTTAACCCTAAAATTCTAGGCCGAGCATCCCTAATATATTATTATTCATTTTTATTACATTAGAATAGGCCCCAAACAACTTTTGGAACTCAAAATAAATTTTGAAGGAATTTTATTTTTTGCTATTTCAGGTAGCGCAACTTCCAGAGACCATAACTCATCGCCCGTTAACCCGATTGACTTTTATAACCCCATTTCAGAAATGCCACGAAGAGCTCTATAACTTTGAATTAGCAAAACTCTAGTTAGCCAAGGTTTCGACGCCATTAGGAACCTCTAACACATTCAAAACTAAGTTCAAAGTTTCTATACCCTATTGCCAATACCGAAATTTTTCAATATCTTCAAAACTAGACTTGATCTTGCAATGAAACTTTACTGGCAGGCTGATATAATCAAAGTGAACCTCCAGGTAAGAAAATAGGATATTCTGAGCTCAAACAAAAAACTTAATAAAAATAGTAAATTTCGATAAATAACAACTTTGTACAAAGATAACCCTTATTGAAAAGAAACCAGAAAATATTTTTGGGTAATGCAAGATTGCCCTTACACCAAAGATGCTCCCGCCTCAAATTCAAAGTAAGTGTCAAACAGTGCACCAAATTCCCAACTTTTAGCTATGCCTTGACATGAAATAGCTTAATGTGCATAACCTTCTGTTGAACATCATCTTGAACCTCATTCGCACCCTTCCAAATAGTTACAAAATATACTCTTATCATTTGCATCTAAAGTACACTTGATTTTTTTCACCTTGTGAGCAGCAACAACAATATGTTCTTCATGGACTTCTCACACAAGGGTAACTTTTGGCAAGCATTTTTATAATGATCCTTCTTTACAAGCATGCTTGCAAAGCCTTTTCTCTTTCCTTTGTCATTTATCTCTACTGGTAGAATCTTATGAGATGCCTCAAAATATCCCCTTAGTTGAGCAACTCGATGAAATATGTCCTTGATGGATAAAATATTCTCTCTAATGATGTAAGTGGAATATATTATTTATTCAATAAAATATTCCAAGCAAGTTGGTCAACATTAGTCTAGTGGGGGCATAGTTGGCCAATGGTGATATACCTTTTGATGACACCTGGTTTGGTGTATACCATGTGTACCTTACGACAAGTTACGAGCCTATAGAATTTTTATTGTTTTTTTTTCATTTTCTATATTTTTAAAAAAATTTAAAACCTATTTTTGTACCATTTTTTATGACACCTGCACAAGGACAATTATGATACTTGCACAAGGACATATATGATGTCCATATGACTGTACAATAGTGTGGGGCAATTATTTTCCTCAGGCTTTAGGCGAAGTGCTCATATTTTGATGATATAAGAGTTGATTTATAGACTTTTGGGCCTTTCTGGGTCTGATCATGGCATGGTTAAATTTGGCCCAATATGCTCCAAAATCATAGCTACCTTCTAGATCTAACAACCACCTTCAAACTTTAAACCCTCACAAATCTAGAGCTGGATGTTCAACTTGAATGAGACAAAAGGTAAAATTGACTTTTTCAAACCATTTGAAATCAATCGTGAGCTCAATTTCCCAAATCTGATATTTCTCTCAAGTTTAGTTTGATTCTTCAGATCATTTTTTGATGTAGGAGGGGAACATACTTAACATCAAAATCTATCAAGATTTGCAACCTAAATTTCAAAATTAAGGCTAACAAGAAGTAATCCAACAAGCTTTTATACTATGTAAGAGTTTGTATATAATGATTTATACCATGCAATATTTGGTTAAAGATTCTAGCCAACCAATATATAGGAACTTCATGAAATCACAAGACAACTTAGCTATGAGAGAATAATGATATTCTATAAAAAGGATACAAATGATAAATAAAAAATATCTTAATGAGACTATGAAAGAAATCCCTTGGTTATATAGGGAAAAGTGAACATAGGAATGCATAATATTATGACATTATTCTTAATATTATGACTTGAGTCATGCATAATGATAATTACCCGATGTGTACCCCAAATAAAATTAAGCAATGTGTATGAAGAGGTCTTAGGTGATGAACTAATTAGGTAAAAATCCCCTTTTACACCAACAACCATAATGTACCATCCTTCTTTGAAATTGATTCCATCTTCAAGTATCAATTTGCGATTAAAATATCTTTAATATTCCCATCCACTAGGCCATGTAGTGGGAATAATATTAAAAACCCAAAAGACGTGCAATAAAAGTCAATATATAATGTCTAATATGCTAGCCCACGATTGAAAATAAAATTGAAAGAATGGAAAACTAGAAACATTATTATTTTTATTCACTGTAAATTGTTATGAACAAATATAATAAAGAGGGAGATATATAGAATAGGCAACAATAAGTTTAAACAGTTATACAAAACCATCGAAACAAAAATCTAATAAAAAACTTAATATAAAGAGAAAAATAAACTAATGTTAATAAAACCTAATCTAATATTCATGAAGCCTGATGATAAGACATTAACATTCCCCCCTTAATATGAAGGCGTTAAGCCAAACATTTCTCTAAACTTCTCAAACTTTTCTCTGCCCAATGCCTTGGTAAGAATATTTGTCGATTGATCTGTAGTGTGAAAATATTTAAGGTGTATACTGCCATCTTTCACATAATTCTAAATCAAATGAAACTTTGTGTTGATGTGATCATGAAATATTGGATTTTTAGCCATTTTGATTGCAGATTGACTGTCAATGAAGAGTGGGGTTCATGAAACCTGTGGTGTCTGCAAGTCTTCAAGAATTCTTCAAAGCCATACGATTTTACGAGTTGCTTTAGAGGCCGCCGTATATTCAACTTCAGAAGAAGAGACAACTGGGATTGATTTATTTTTAGATCTCCAAGAGATTGCAGCAAACCCGAGATGCATTAAAAAACATGGATGTAGATTTTCCATCTGCCAAATCACCTGCATAATCTGAATTAGAATAGCCAAAAAAAGAGGATTATTTTGTCTTGGAGTATTTGAGACCATAGTTTTGAGTACCTTGTAAATATCAAAGAAATCATTTGGTAGCTAACCAATGAGTTTCTTTAGGTTGTTGCATGAATATGGAAAGAACTCCAACAATAAAAGAAATATATGGACGAGTAGTTGTAGCATAAATCAAACTGCCAACAAGTTTTCTGTAGATAGTTGCAACAACCAATGCTAAAGAGTCATCTAATGTGAGTCATACTTTTATCCATAGGAGTACTTAGGGGTTTGCAATCAGTCATGCCAAACTTATACAAGAGTTCACCATTATATTTTTGTTGGGTGATGCAAATAGAATGAGTTTTTTAATCACCTGAATACCCAAATAGTAATGAAGATGACCCAAATCAGTCATATCAAAACCTCGCTTCATTTGTTCTTTCAAATTTTGATTATTATTCTCATCAGTACCAGTGATAAATAAATCATCCACATAAACAACAAGATAGACAACAATGTTATCAACTAGTTTAATAAAAAAGTGTTGCATCATCAAATTCAAAATGCTTGAAATTCAACTTCAAGAGATGCTAAGTGACTTTTTCATACCAGGCTCGAGGAGCTTGTTTCAAACCATATAATGATTTGACAAGATTGCATACTTGGTGTTATTTACCATTGACCGCATATCCTCCAGGTTGAGTCATATATACCATTTCTTTGATATTGCCATTTAAGAATGCAGTTTTGACATCTATTTGGTTATTTTTCCACCCATTTTGAGATGCAAGGGCTAACAAAGAACAAATGGTGGTCCATTTTGTTGTAGGTACAAAAGTATCATCATAATATATGCCCTCTTTTTGAGCATAACCTTTGGCAACAAGTTGGGCTTTGTATTTGTCAAGTGTACTATCTGCTTTATATTTATTTCTAAAAATCCACTTGCAACCAATAGGTTTACAACCAAGTGGAGGATCAGTCAATTCCCATGTGCCATTTTTCAAAAGAGCATTATACTCATCTTGCATAGCTTGCCTCCACAGTGCAATAATTTTAGTTTCATTATAGGAAGTTTGTTCAGAGTCGATTATAAGATTGAGTTCATCAATGAACTCCAATTTATCTACAATGCCAGATTGAGCCTATAGCCTTTCTTTGTAAGAGATTCTTGTACCTATTTTACCTATTTCAATAGGTCTTAAATCTTTCAAAGTTTTTTGGACTTTTTTCCCCACTTATGAGAAGACTTTGATCGCACAAAAGATGTGACCATTTCATGAATAGATGCTTCATTAGTGGCTAATGGTTTTGAAATTTTAGGCTCATCATTAGAGGGGTTTCTTCTTAGTCATTTACAAATGGAGCAACTTGATTTAGAACAACTTTGGATATAGATTTTACATGTGAATCCATTGAAGATGAGCCTAAATGAGTTGGATTCCCTCCAAAGTGTAAAATATTTTGGGAATTTTCTATCCAAGGAGAAATATTTTGTATTTTATCAAGCTATTTTAATTGACATTCAATATTTTCAGCACTGTTGGAAGTTTCACAAAACACATCACGCATAAATATTTTTTTTTGTTGACTTCATCATACAACCTATAGGGTTTGGAAGATTCAAAATAGCCAAGAAAAACAAACTTAAAACTGTGATGTTGCAACTTACTTCTTTTGTCCTTAGGAATGAAACCATAGCAAGTGGAACCAAAAATCCAAAGATTTTGAACAAAAGGAGGATACTCAAACCAAAATTCATATGAAATGGATTGGTGCAGTGCAAATAATGGAAATATATTACGCAGATAAACTGCAATTCTTTCTTGTTTACCCCAAAAATATAATTTGATTCCTTTAAAATATAACATTGCTCGAACCATGTTCATGATGGTTCTATTCATTCATTCAACAACACCATTTTGTTGAGGAGTACTTGGAATAGTGATATCATGTTGGATCCCATTTTGATGTAGGTAATCCTAAAAAACTAGAGAAGTAAATTCTCCACCATTGTCTGTTCGAAGAGTACCAATATGACATTGAACAACATGAATGTTTCAAAGTTTCAAAAGCATCTGATTTTTTTTGCAAGAAATAAATCCAGGTCATGCGTTTGTAATCATCAATGAACAACATGAAAAACTTAGATCCTCCAACAAAATTCATTTCTAAAGGCCCATAAATCATAATGAATGAGCTGCAATTTTCTTTATGATCTCCAAGTGGAGTGAGGGAAATAACTTCTATGTTGTTTGGCAAGAATACATGCTTCACATTTTTCAATTATTTTAGGGAAAATGGGAAAACCATCAACACCATTATTCTGCATGATATGAATGCTATCATAACTAATATGCCCAAATCTTGTGTGCAATAGAAGACTAGGAGACAAAGTACCTTCTTCAATAAGATATGCAAAAAATTTAGAAAGAGAAGAAGTACCATTTAGTTTTAACAATCTTCCATCTTCACAACCAGTAAATACAAATTGATTATTAGATTGTTTTCTTACAAAACATTTCCCATCCTTTAACAAAATAGAGTATCCGTGTTGTCAAATCAATGCTAGTGATAATAAATTATGTTACAATTGAGGAATAAACAATACATCATGAAGCACAAAGTTTGGAAGATCAGGCAACTTAAATTGAACAATTCCTTTTCCAATAGGATTGAGATGATCTATCTACTAAATAAATTTGACCATAGCCACTTTCATGAAATTATTCAAAGTAATCAAGTCAGAATGTCATATGTTGTGTGGCTGTAGTATCTAAGATCCAAGACTCATACCATGAGGAATTAGATGCAAAGTTTGAAACATAAAGAACATATTGATCACTATTATTGTCACAAGCAAATTGGGTTGCTCCTAAAATTTTATCATCTGAAGGCTTATCATCATTATAATTATTTTTTAAATCTTTTTGCTTAAAATAATTTCCTTTAAAAATTTCTATCTTATCCCATGAGAGCTTGCATTCATGTGCTTCATGACTACCTTTTCTAACACATCTTTTATAGTATAAATTTTGCTTATCATTTTTCCTCCACTGACCTCTACTAATAGACCTATTTTGATACCAACTTAATTTATATACTACGTAAGATATTCCTCATCAATTCATTAACAACTCAAACAACCTCCATTTGCATGAAAATAGTTTTATAGTCTTTGAGAAAATGGGGCAATATTAATTATGCATCCAAACAACATAAAACAATACTAAAATAATAAAACATTTAACAACATACACTAGGTAGAGTGAAACACAAGAATTTTCTTTGGAGAAACCTTAGAAGGGAGAAAACTATGTTCTAGATGAGAAAATCACCCTCCAACTCTCCTATCAATAAGAAACTATAGTAAATGGAAATGAATATAGGTCCTATAATGACAAATCTAACTCCTTAATAATTTACAAGAGCTAGACTATCCATATTTATGATATCCCACTCCAAAATGACTTTAAATGCATCAACCCAGCTATACTAAAGGTAGCAAGAATGCCAACTTGAATGATAGATTAGAAATATACTCAAGTGTGTTTGTACATCTATCAAGACTTACAAAATGAATCACAATTTTTGGAATTCAAAATGAACAATTTCCATTGTGAAAGAAAATAAAATTGGTTCATTAGTTTGTACTATATTTTTCATTACTATAAGACATTTTTGTTAATGAGGTTCATATATTTTCCATGTTGGGTGATATATTTTTCACCTATGCAAGTGAAATAATCATCAAAAGTAGTAATGCATGAAGTATTTTCTTGTATTAATTATAGTTAACCAAAATATACATTTTATTTGAGTTTCACAAATTTAGACCATGTGGACCAACATATAAAGTTACAAAATAAGAGATCAACATAGCTTTCCCTCTAGATATGCAATACAAACATGATTCTATAAATTTAAACTATATCATATAATGTTAGCAATATGTGTTCAGTGTAATCAATGATGTCAAATAATTGTTTGAATTGATGTCAGATTGATGAAGAGTTGTGATGCCTGATGTGTGGAAGCTAATAGAGGTATGGAAATGAGTGATTAGATGATGTTATACTGTCTACTGATGATAGTGTTTCTGAAAGGTGGAAGTATGAGAAGTTGGAATATGAAAGAAAGAGTATTTGAAGTCCTTATGGAAGAATTCCCTACATAAGAAGTTGGTGGTCCATAGTATTGGAGTTAATATAAATGGTCTGTGAATGTTGTACTATCTTTCTTTTAGGTCCACACTAGATCATAGGTTGAAGTTATGTTTGATTGTTTTTCGACAATGAGGCTGGTTGTTAGGATTGGTTAGGTCTGGTCTAGAGAATTCTCTGCATTGATATTTCAAAGTGTGTGGTTTCATGGAAAAATTAAGAAGGTTCATGAAATATCACAATTCTAATATCTTATGTTGGTTTTGGTTTTCTCTGCAAGTGAAGATCTAGTTGCTTTGAGTTCAACATCGTTGTCTGTGTTAGTCTCTGGCCAACTCAATGGATTATGTTGATTTGATTAATGAACTTTTGGTCTAGATATGCTTTGGAGATAGAGTTAAGAGTTTTTAATGGATCTTTCCATGCCATTTTGAGATATGCACTCAGTTATGTGCATTGGAAAATGTTTTTGGGCCGAATGGTTAACGTGTTCTAATCTATTGCTATATATTATGTTTGGTGCCAACTTTGGAGGATGTGTGTTGTGTGCATTTTAATTAATTCAATTGTGGGAGGCATGTTATAATTTGTTTGGGTCCCCTTTATCTCTTGGGATGGACTACATTAGGTGCAAATGTTCATGGTGATTTACTTTGTGTAAATAATTCTTATCTATACCGTGGTTGATCTAGCTGTTATTTTTGATAACCAAGTTGATATATATTTGTGTGCAATTGTGTGAATTGGACATGGATTGAGTGTAGATTGAATGAGAAGTCAATGTGATGTGATTGTGGAAGAGAAAATATGTGAGTATCTTATATTGATAGAGTTTGTAGCACTGATTGATCAGGATATGCTACATGTTTTCAATTCATCATTTCCTTGTGCCTGATAGAAGATACTGAGTCATTTTAGAAGCTTGTATAGTTTTGTATTTTTCCTTGGGACCATGCATCATAGATTTGAAATCTCTTTTCATTTTTCCCTAAGGTTGTGTGCCTTAGACTGCAAGTCATTTTCAGGAGCAAAGAGCTCCTTGATCTTTGGCCGAAAACATTATAATTTTTTATTCATATAGTGAGTGTGAATATCACTGTGGGTTTTCCCACATTGGGTTTTCCATATAAAAGTATTGTGTTCATGTGTTTGTGTTGTCATGCAATATATTCATTCATTTTTAGTTGGATTAAGATAATTGATGGGTGATTGTAATAGAAAAGGTTTAATTTTTTTTCAAGACTAATTCACACCCCTAATAGTATTGTGGTGTTTTCAACAATAGGTATCAAATCTGAGTTCCTCTTGAAGAAGCTTAACTACTTGAGGAAGATTCAAGATGGAACATGAGAATTGTCACAAAGTATCAATGTTTGGTGGAAAAAATATACATTTTAGAAGACAAGGATGGAATTATATTTGGAGTCTATGATATTTGGAGCTTGGGATATTGTGAAGTAAGGATATACTGCTCCACTTGGTAATCCTACTCCATATGAAATCAAGGCACATAAAAATTATGCAAAGGCCATAAACACTAACATCAGTGGTTTGTGTGATTAAAAATTGCTAAAGATCATGCCCTGCAAAATTGTAAGGGAAGTTTTGGACAAGTTGAGTAGTATCTATGAGGGAGATAAGAAGATCAATCAAGTAAAGTTGCAGAAGTCAAAGCATAAATTTAAAACCCTAAAGCTGTATAAGGATAAAAACATTGAAATTTACCTACATCGAGTGAATGAGTTTGTAAATGATTATAGGTATTGGTGGAACTATAGAAGATAATGAAGTCATGTGGAAAGTAATGAGGACTATGCCTAGATTATAAAAACCCTTTTTGTATACCATTCAATAGAGTTGTGATATGGACACATATAGATTATATCAAATCTATGGAGCAATATCTTCTTTTGAGATCTTTGAACTTGAATATTGTCAACATAATAAGAATGATATTGCATTCAAGGCTACAAATAAGATTAAAGATGTTCTTGATACAAGTAATGACCTAGATGATGAAGAAAAAAACTCTGTGAGAAGACCTAAGAAAGGAACCAAAAAGTATAAAGGTAAGTTACCCTTCATGTGTTTTAAGTGTGGAATAATAGATCATTATGCTACCAAATGTCCTTTTAAGGAAGATAACTTTAAGAAGTCTAATGATGATGAGAGAAAAGATTGATATAGAAGAAATTTAACAGATATACAAGGATAGATAACAAAGAAAAGGGTAAGAATAGTCTTTGTTTAGTAGAGACCCATTCATCACAAGATGAAGATATAAATGACTAAAAGGATGAAATAATCTTTTTGGAAATTAAGGAGAGCGGTAGTAACTGATTCAAAAGTTAGAATGCTATAGAAAATAGTGAAAGATCAACAATTGTGAAGACTATCCTACATGCAAGAGAAGAAGTTGGACCTTGGATAATTGATTCCATATGTTCAAATAATATGACTAGTGACAAAGGAAATTTCATTGAGCTTGAGAATTATGGAGGATATATCAAGTTTTTTGGTGAAGAAGATATACCTATTTGTGGTAAGAGAGTTATATCCTCTAATAGTAAGCATAAGACCAATAATGTTTATTATGTTAAGAGGCTAAGAGAAAATATGTTGTGTGTGAGCCAAATGTGTAGCAAAGGTTACAAGGTTATCTTTCATGGATTTGGATGTGAGATCAGGAAAGGTTCCATAATATTTGTTGCATAAGGTATAAGGACAAATAACAATGTCTTAAGAAAAATAAAAGAAAAAAATATTTGTTAGCATAGAGTAGTGAATGATGGTTATGTCACCAGAGGATGTGACACATTAATTTTTAAAATATGATGAAGATTAGTTATTCTAAGGACATAAGAGAACAAGCCAAAATTATGAAGCCTACTAACACTGTGCGCAAAGAATGTTAGATGGGAAAACAAACTAAAAATAATTTCACGAACACGGAGTATTCAACATAAAAATTTATGCGAGCCTACAAGAAGAAGATGACTAAATGGAAGAAGGTATTTAATGTTTCTCATTGATTATTCTTCTATAATGACATGACTTACTTTCTTAAGGAAAAAATATGAAGCTTTGGATAGGTTTAAGGTATTCAAAATTTGGTTCAGAATAAAATAAATGCTAAGATCAAGTGTTTAAGATCTAATAGAGTGGAGAGTTTACATCAGACGAGTTTGATATTTTTTTTGAAGAACATGAAATTATAATAAAACTATCCGCTCTTTGGACTCTGTAGGAAAATAGAGTTTTTGAAAGAAATAATAAGACTATTGTTTAGATGGCTAGAATTATGTTTAAATATGCTAACCTACCTAACATGCACTAGAGTGATGTTGTGCATATTTTTGTCTATTTTCTTAATAAGATACAAGTGAGAGTGAATCACATTAAGACACCTTATGATATATGGTTTGGAAAGGTAGCTACTATTAATTATTTTCAATCTGTGGAAGCATGTCATACATCACAAGAGATGAAGAAATTTATACAAGACTATTTAATGCAATATCAGATGAAGGAATATTTATGGGACATTCTAAAAAAATTAAGGCCTGCCAGTGTTATAACATGTGACTAAAGAATATTTTTGAGAGTGAAAATGTTTGAGTAAGTGAGGAATGGGATTAGGTTATTCTAGAAGCTTAGATTGAGTTGTTAGGATTGGATAATACTGAGAGGGGGTGGGGGGGGGGGGGGGTTGGGGGGGTGAATCAATATTATAGCACTTAATTAAATTCTTCAACCAATTAAATATTAGCCATAAAATTGCAGTAAAGAAAAGAACATGAGAAATTGACACAATACTCATAACACCATATTTTATTTTTGAGGAAACCCTGGCCAAGGGAAAACCCCAATGGGGATGATACCCACAAGCATGTACTAAAGTATAATGTCCCTGTTAGGAGACCTAGCCCTGTTAGGAGTTGAATATTACATAGCGCACTTCCTTGTTAAAGGAAATACAACTCTGTTACAGGTTCACAACACCCTGTTAGGGGCCAACTGAGCTTACAACTCTTACAAAGTAATTTAGGTTACAAAGTGTTCTCAGTCATGAACAAAACAAGAAACAGTGGTGGTGCTTAGATAATTACTTTATAGTTCTTTGATGATCTCTTCCATTCTCTTCTCTGCTATTCGCTCAATAACTCATCCAACAAAAACTTGTTATCTTTATCAAAAAGATCTTACATATATATCTCACAACTTTACAAAGTTGGCTCCCAATATGAACATTACAAATATTACAAAGTCGGCCTTCAATAAAGAATACATTTAATATAGTAAATATCAAATTCATAGTCAGTGCTCTTGCATAGTCAATGTGTAGGTTATCAAAAACCAAAATCCAACTTTGATTTCCTGGAGCCCAAGTCATACTCCCTCAATCTTCGCTACTATCTAACTTCTCTGTATCGCTGTTTTGCTGCAGTATGTCTGTCTTCAATTCTTTCTAACTCGCCATAGACTTAACCAAAACCAAATCGATCTTAGGTGGAGATCATACATACCCCATACTGTCTTCCTCTGATCTCTCTTTCCCTAATTCATCGATCTCGATCTTCGACATTTAAAACACTTTTGTATCACTGATTCTATACTTAGTCAATTTCTGAATCATCAAAGCTTATCTTTACAGGAATCGATCTGAAACCTAGATGTGTTGCCATAAATGACAACCAAAAAGTGAATCACATTTACACAAAATTGATTACTTGCCAACAATCTCTCCCTTTGGCATTGATGGCAACACTTAACAAAAAATGAATAAGTGTTCCAACAAAACTGTCTCCTCTATAATCTTCCTTTCCTCTTCTTTTCTCTTTTCTTTTCTTCTCCTATATAATTTTTATTATATATATCTATATACTATTTTTTTCTCTTCTCTTCCCCCCCTTTGACAAAAATGACAAAGGTGCATATAAAACAATAGGTTTTGGTGCTTTCTCACCAGTTTCAGAATATCCTGAAATGAATCTTCCAAGATCTTCACTTCTGCATTCCATGTTTTGAACAATATTTGGCTAATGTGAATTAAGCCATTTAGTGCAAATGATGTGGTCTCAGCTTCTTTCAATTTCGTGGGCATAGATTTAGTCAGTGAATATGTCATTTTCTCCAAGTCTGAGAGATGAACTTCAAGTATGGATAGCTTAGGAGTGATAAAGCTCTTTAGCAAGTTAAAGCTAGTCAATACTCTCCCTTTCTCATTATCCAATACACTGAGTTTAGCCAAAATTCATGTGAATTCCTTGTCTAACTCTGTTGTAGATTGTGAAGATATTTCACAATCGTCCATCATACTGTTCAAAGTTGCCCTTTCTTTGGCAATAAAGTCTTCTACATTTTGAACATGCCTAATTGGATTCATGCAATAACTAAACATTTTTCTCCCATGTCAAATGCAACTTTTTGAAAATTTCAAACAAGTTTTCACAGTGCCTAAGTCCCATGTGATGGACTTGCAGACTTATGTTAAATTCTTCTCTGAACAAGTCTTCTCTGCCTTCTCCTCTGCAGTCTTCACCAAATTCTCATAGTGCCCATCTAATTCATCAAGTGCTGTTCTCAGATTTTCAATGTCATCTTTGTGTTGGAAAACAATAGGTATTAGAAGCAATTTTTTCACAGTATCAATTGCTCTAGTAATTACTTTATCCTTTTTGTCTCCTTTCTGTTCTGATCTTTCTTTGGCTTTGTTCAATGCAGTAAATGCCAAATTTGAATAATTCAACTTCATCCATGCTATTAAAATTTACATCACTGCTTGCCAACAATGAAATGGATGATGTTTTTACCTCTTTATTTTCATCCTCTTGCTGTTCTGTCTTCTGTACTTCTTCCTTCTTCTTCTCTTCTACCTCTTTCAGTTCAGCTTCATTTTCTATAGAAGTCTCCACATTCCCTGTGAAAGGGTCCTTTTAATCTTGTGAAGGGTCAAGGGTCACTGCCACACCAGAGACATAGAAGTTTGGTGGTGGATCTACTTTTCTCTTCTTAGCAGTTGTCTCTGTTTCTTTTGAGCTCTCACCCTTTCCCAATTGTGTAGGTGAAGTGGTCATAGGAGGTGGGGGCTTTTTGGAATTAGTATTCATCAATATATTTTCTAGTGCCTTCTGAGTTTCCTTAGTGAATTCATCATACTTCCTCGCCATGATTTTCAACATTCTTACCTTGGTCCTTAACAAAGGTTTTAATTCTTTGTAGATTGTATCCCTTTCTTGTACTGATGTCATAGGCAACATGTTATCAATTTCCCAATTTTTGATTGTATCATCCTCAATCTGTGCCACATGTTTTCTTATCTCCAATCTTCCATACAAGTCTATGGGTATACTTCCTTCAATTTCTAAAAGAGTCTTTTTGAAAGCAAGTAAATGTTCAATCACAATGTCTTTAATCTTAAGCTTGTCTGATTCTTCAGACCTGTCATATTATTTATCAATTATGATTAATTTACCTTGTTCTATTTCTCTCTTTTCTATCATCTTCATGTCAGGCTTCCACAAGTGCTTCTCTGTTTACTTCTCTTCTCTCACTGTGCTTTTCTCTTTAGGCAATGTCTGCATGCTTGATCTAGTTACTCTAGGAGTGATGTTTTTTGCTTGTGCTATTTGATGTTGTGGAGAAGGTGGACTGTCTACCATAACTACCTCAGGAGTGGGAGGGGTTGCAGTACTTCCACTTGCTAGTCCAAGAGATGTTTCTGTCATTTTCTTCTTTACTTCTTTCAGTTCTTCTTCTGTCAACCCAACTTTTACACTGCATTCATGTACAAGGTTCTCAATCTTTCTTTTCCCCAGCCCTCTAGTCTGTTCTTCTCTCACCTTTGCTGAATTCTCCTCATATATTCCCGATCTTTCTTCTAATGTATCAACTTCTGATGCAAGAACATGTTCCACTTGCATGGTAAGTACTTTAGAACTTACTTCATAACCCATGGGATAACACCATTTCTTTCTAGGTATGATTGCTTCAAAACATACACAATCAGTTTCAACCATGAAACATATTGTATCCTTATATTTTTCAACAATGTCCTCATGTATCCTGTATCTGGTCTTCATCTGTCTCTGTAGGATTTTGATCATAGCAAATAATTCTCCATCAACCCAAGTAGCATTCTGTCTCTTGTAGCTATGCGAAATTAGAATACCAGTAGGTATCCCAGATTTCCAACCACTAGGATGCAAGCCAAGAAATTTGTGCTCAATATGAATAAACATGTGCATCAACAACAAACCAAATCTAAAGGTTTTAGTTCTGTCCTTCTTCACTAGCTTCACATTTTTGAGAAATTGCCGTGCTAGAACTTCGCATAGGTTAATTTTCACATTCTCCTTCATCATTCTCCATGCCATCATGATTACTCCCACAAATACTGAGTTAGGTATGCCACTGTAGTAGAATTTGTACCCAAGTATCATAGCACTCAATCTCACATCTTGCTAAAAGATGTCATTAACTGTCATTGCCCATCTGTTCCATTTGGAATGAGTTAGGGTTTCAACTTCTTTCTTTACACGTTTCTCTGCAATAGGAATGACTCCGGTGTTGTCTAGTCCAGTGATTTCATGAATTAGGTCACTAAAAATCTTTACAGGTTGATCACCTATCCAAATAAACTAATCATGAACCTTTCTCAATAGTATCTTAAACCATTCATCTTCATCGAATTTGCATAAGTCCAAAATTTTCATTATGCTTAACTGACCAATGTGTTTGTATTCTTCTTTCATGATTCCATTATCAGTCATATCCTCCATCTTAGCTGATATCTCACCAATTCCTAGTATGTCAGACTTACAATATATGTAAGCCCTAATGTCTTCTACGTGTAATATGCCATACGGGGTTTGGGAAAATGCTCCTTCTGGATCCTCTTCACAGGACTTGAACGGATGTGTGTATGAGGAAAATGTCAACTTGAAATCACTCACAAAAAATAAATCATTAGAGGTTTAGCATCTAAAATCCAAATGAGATAAAAGCAAGCAAGACAAAACAAAATATCCTCATATCATCGGATAGAGCTAAAACAAGTTGCACCCAAGAGGCTTGTTTGATTTTCTCTCTTATGGAGATGTGAATGTGCTCTCTCAAACACAAATATTAAGGATTTCCCCAAGTATAAAAATTACTAAGATTGATTAAGAAATGCAACAAAGATGGATGTGAGAAGGATTCAAGAACTAGTATGGAACAACTAGTCTCAAATTTCTCAAATGATTAATCTACTATGATCTTGAAATGCAAAGCAAGAAGGAAAATATGATTCATTTTAGCCAAAAGAAGCCTAGCATGCGATTTCTATGTGATTTAAGCAAGAAACTAAGAGCATAAGCATAAAAACAATTATGAAATCTAGAGCTATGTTAGCACGATAACAATGCAAATATGAGAGATGATAAATGAAGAGGAGAAGGCCTTTATTTATAGAATTTTGGGAGAGAAGAGGAGGGCTTGGATGATGTGGCATCTATGTGGCATCCACATAAGAGCCACATAAGGGACACATAGGATTGAAGGGATGGCCAATTTTGAGTCAAACTTGGCATTAAATGTTGAGTGGCTCAAGATTTCCAAGTGAGAGACAAACTTGTACGAGGAATTCAAGAGGGATGGGTGCCCATTTTGGAAATAATTTCCCCTTGTGGGTGAGAATTCCATTAGCCTTAAAAAGGTTAGGAATCACCCTTTGAGTATAATCAGAGGATAGTTAGGTAGGGAAACATGCTTAGGAAGTGAGGTGATGGGAGTAGAGTAGGATAGGGTAGGCTTAGGGTAGGTCTCTAGATTGGGTTAATAGGTTTCTAGCTAGGGTTTAGATTGTAATTCAATTAGATTTGAATAAATCATAGTTTAGAAGAATTAGGGATATGGATGAATTTTAATAAATATAAATTTATTAAAAAAGGGGATTTTTGTGAGACAAATGTATTTAAATAAAATACATTAGAATAGTATTTAAACTATTGATAAATACCAACTATGAAACTATTTAATTGATTGAATTAAATAGTTAGAGGAATAAGAGGGAATTTAATATTAATAATAATATTAATATTTTTGGATGTCTACATTTTGCCCCTCTTTGATGTGGCATCGCAAGTGACATTACGTCAAAGACAAGAAAATAAGTTGCCCCAGAGGAAGAGGGTTTGTAGGAGTCGTTCCAAAGAAATGGTAGTATAGGGTTGTGCCCCCTCAAGAAAAGAACGCAACAAAGACAATGTTGTGGGATTTTCTCGAAAAAGGATGCAACAGGAAGGAGGAAGGGAGAGGAGGTAATAAATAGAAGCTTTCTAAAATGCAACTAGGAATGCAAATGCAATGAAATTGAATGCAACTAATGAGCTTTGGGGATTCATTTGTGTGAAAAATATGGAGAGCACATCCGATTTTGATATTGCAAAAGGCGGTATGCATCAGGTGTTAGAAAACATAGATGACAAGATTCCTTTGCATGGACTAGATGCTTAAATGCAATCACACTGCAAAAGACACATGTATCAGTAGTCACCAGTCACAACACACCAAGATATAGAAGATCGAGGTAGTGGTGAGTAGGTTTGAACTGACACAAAAAGATAAAATCAATAAAGAAGGCCTCATGAACAAGCAGTCATTCAGTCCAAAGTTCTTGCCATGAACAAGATTGATGTGATGAAGGATTTGATAAGCCAATGCCAGAAGGATGCATCTTGACGGGAAAGGATTGGATTTGATTTGATGGAAAGATACTCGCTGAAAAAAGCTGTGAAAATGATGAGGAGCAAGGAGAGTTGATCTCCAAATTGATTTGGTGAAAACATGATTGCAGTCGCAGTGATCAAATGTTTCTGAAAATGTAACGATGTGAAAGGTTTATTGCAGGATTTTGGATGATTTTTGATTTGTTTTGGAATTTGTGCGAGTTTTCAATTTCTTTGGATCTTTTGATTTTTTTAAATTTTGTTGGATTTTGTGATTTTTAGTATTTTTTTTTATTTCTTTGGATCTTTTGGCTTTTTATGCATTTAAGCTATACAACAGGATGATGAAGATGCTGAGGAGATTGATGATAAGATGCACAGGGGCTTGTTATGATGGATGAGATGATGAGGATGTGCATGATGTTGCCTCAGTCAAGAAAGAAAGTGATTGTATTGATATGAAAGAATTGGATGCATAGATAGAATATATTGAATTGGATAGGAAGGAAGAATAAATGGATGAAAGGTAGAATGGATTGGAAGCTAAATGGATTGGATAGAATTGAATATGAATGAATTAGAAGATAAATGGATTGGAAGGATGGATGAAGGAAGATGGATGTTGTGATCGATGACAAGTGAACACCAAGGAATGGTGGAGATGGGAAGATAGCTCAGAGGGGAGATAGATTGAGGAATGGATAGATAGAAATCCAAGGACTATGTGGAAAAGGATGCCCCATGCTAGAGGATGAAGGGTGGAGAGATGGGTTTTGATTGAAGATAGATAGAGGGAATGGATATGATATGATAGTGGGATGGGAGAAGAGGACTGGGAGATGAAAAGTGGATACGCTAAAGTTTCCAAGGAATAGAATCCCCCCACTTAGGATAGGTTATGTGTGATGAGGCATTAGGATGAGGTAAAGAAAGACACTAAGGGAGGTAGAGGGCAGACAAGATGGTGGTTGAAGGATGGAGAAGGATGGAAGATGGGATGGTGGATAGGATAGGTGAAGGATGGAAGATAGGATGGTGGATAGGAAAATGGCTCAGAAACAAGCTGAGTAAGCAATTGTGGCTAATTACAGTGAAATGGAAGGCAAAGATGCAGATGGAATGGAGGATGAAAATGATGGGGGATGCAGAACTGGATACCAAGAGGGGTCCAAAAGCATGTCTACATTTAAGATTTTTTTGTTTTTGTATTTTATCAAGATCCAAAGGAGGATGGATGAGGGGAAATGGACAAGACATGATAGGTATGGTAGATGACTGGGAGGACGAGAGAGATGGGGGAGTGGCTAGAAGAATTTGCCCCCAAGTGCAGAGAGAAACTGGATGGAGGGACTACACATGATGCCTATTTACCAAGTTTTCATCATGGTACTTGTCCAAGGAGCTTGTTTGATAAGTTTTCACCATTGGACGCTTAAAACTCTTTCTTTTTTTTTTTTGCTTTTATTTTTCTTTTTTGGAGGGGGGTTATGGATGGGACAAGNTTACCAAGTTTTCATCATGGTACTTGTCCAAGGAGCTTGTTTGATAAGTTTTCACCATTGGACGCTTAAAACTCTTTCTTTTTTTTTTTTGCTTTTATTTTTCTTTTTTGGAGGGGGTTTATGGATGGGACAAGAATGAGGAGATGGATGAAGGACTCAAGCATCAAGTGTGATATCAAGGTAATAGGAGCCCATTTGGAGTGATCACTATATGTTGGTACAACCTTATTTGGGATGAGCGGCTTATGCAAAGGGATGGATGAGATGGTTATGATGGCTGATGAATGTGGGATGGGAGGTAGGAAGTGTTTGGACAAAATGGTGGAAAGTGAGTGGGATGGGGGGATGCACTCATGATCAACATTGACACATGTTGTGAGGAGTGTGGAAAGAGTGGATTTGAAGGGGATGGTAGAAGTGGATGCGATGAGGGGTATGGGGAAAATGTCAACCTGAAATCACTCACAAACAAGAAATCATTAGAGGGTTAGAATCTAAAATCCAAATGAGATAAAAGCAAGCAAGACAAAACAAAATATCCTCATATCATCGGATAGAGATAAAACAAGTTGCACCCAAGAGGCTTGTTTGATTTTCTCTCTTATTGAGATGTGAAAGTGCTCTCTCAAACACAAATATCAAGGATTTCCCCAAGTAGAAAAATAATTAAGATTGATTAAGAAATGCAACAAAGATGGATGTGAGAAGGATTCAAGAACTAGTATGGAAAAACTAGTCTCAATTATCTCAAATGATTAAGCTACTATGATCTTGAAATGCAAAGAAGGAAGGAAACTATGATTCATTTTAGCCAAAAGAAGCCTAGCATGTGATTTCTATGTGATTTAAGCAAGAAACTAAAAGCATAAGCATAAAAATAGTTATGAAATCTAGAGCTATGTTAGCATGATAACAGTGCAAATATGAGAGATGATAAATGAAGAGGAGAAGGCCTCTATTTATAGAATTTTGGGAGAGAAGAGCAAGGCTTGGATGATGTGGCATCTATGTGGCATCCACATAAGAGCCACATAAGGGACACATAGGCTTGAAGGGATGGACAATTTTGAGTCAAACTTGGCATTAAATGTTGAATGGCTCAAGATTTCCAAGTGGGAGACAAACTTGTAAGAGGAATTTAAGAGGGATGGGTGCCCATTTTGGAGAGAATTTCCCCATGTGGGTGAGCATTCCATTAGCCTTAAAAAGGTTATGAATCACCCTTTAAGTATAATCAGAGGACAATTAGGCAGGGAAACATGCTTAGGAAGTGAGGTGATGGGAGTAGAGTAGGAATAGGGTAGGCTTAGGGTAGGTCTCTAGATTGGGTTAATAGGTTTATAGCTAGGGTTTAGATTGTAATTCAAATTAGATTTGAATAAATCATAGTTTAGAAGAATTAGGGATATGGAGGAATTTTAATAAATATAAATTTATTAAAAAAGGGGATTTTTGTGAGACAAATGTATTTAATTAAAGTACATTAGAATAGTATTTAAACTATTGATAAATACCAACTATGAAACTATTTAATTAATTGAATTAAATAGTTAGAGGAATAAGAGGGAATTTAATATTAATAATAATATTAATATTTTTGGACGTCTACAGGATGTTTCTTAAATTTGTACCTAGGTCAATCTACAACATCAAAAATAATAGGTGCATCCATGGCTAGATGATGTAAATACCTTTCTTTTGCTAAAATTTGAGTTTATCCGTTAATTGATCACGCACGATCAATGTAGAATAGTTTGAATATTTCTACTCTCTAATCTCCTTAGCTCGCTCTCCATAAAATGGTAAAGAGATAGGTCATCAAATGTTGCTTTATACAAGTTTAAGTCATCAATTTCACTTTACTCAATACTGTCTAGTCGGCAGTTAGATCTTGCGAACAAAATATATGCGTCAGCTAATGTTGCGGTCTTAGATTTATGTTCCATGATGTCAGCCAAGTTCATACCCAAGCTCTCTTGAGCTCAATCCACAAATTTCAGGGCATGATATATTCTGATGTCTATATCCAATGCTCCCCCTAAGGCCATGATTGACCAAATAGGTTGATTCTATTTTGCTATCATCAGGCGAAGATCTAGTAGCATCTACTAACTCTCCCTGAACTGATGTCTCACTTGTTTCTTTGATCTTCCAAATCTTGCCACTGTTGCTATCTTCTTCTTTCTTAAAACAACTTTCAAAATCACTCTTCACATCTGCAACACTCTTACCAGTATCATTTGCATTATTATATGAATTCATAGGAGGTGGTACTCTTTTGTTATCTGATCCACTATACCTGCAAAACCTTTCTATATGTCCTAGATTATTACATTTGTAACATATAGGAGGTCTTCTTTCTTGATTAACTTGCAACTTACAATACTTCGCAATGTGTCCAATGTTATTACATTTATAGCATGTAGGTTTCACTGTAGGTTCTCTTCCATTGTCTTGTCTATATCTAGATTGATTAGGTTTTCTATATTCTACTTTCTTGTGCCCATATCCATTATAGTTAAACAATAACTAGAAAAAGTTCTAAAAGGGGCATTACCTATACAGTCTCTTTTCATGTGTCCAAATCTATTGCAACCAAAGCATCTACCTCGGAAGGGTATGATTTGTTCTTTGGGTTCTTCAATAGAAGGTTTCTTAGCATCAATATTCTCATTTGATTTCTCTTCCTGATTATTTGAGCATTCAACTTCATTGAACCCAATACCAGTCATATCACCTTTAGGTTTCTGTTTGTCTCTCTATTCATCAATCAAGTCACTGCTGGTGTGAAGTTTGTCAATGTCTTTCTTTGCTTCAATAAGTTCACCCTTTATAATCTGATTGTATTTCTCTATCTCAAGATATTTGTTCTTGTAGTTGTCAGCCTCATTCTTTATTTGATCTAATGTACTGTTTAAAGATTCTTCAACTTTCTTCTTAGCATCCTTCTGTACCTTTTTTTCTTTAGCCATAGTTTCATTTTCAATTTTTAGAGTCTCATTTTCTTCTTTTAGTTGTTTTACTTGATCTGAATTGTCTTCATCTGAATCCTCTTTTATCTTAACCATAAGATCTTGTCTTTGACTTCTGGAAATCTTAAGTTGTTCTTTGAGTTTCTTTAAAAATTTCTCAACTCTTTTCATGTTGAATCTAAACTCTCCATTTTCTGCTTTTGCTTTATCAAGGTCTTCAAGCCCAGCATCAAAGTTTTCTTGCAAGCTGTCCAAATCCATTTTGATCTCCCTTAAGCTATTATAATTTATGTCCTAGGGCTAGAAGCTCTGATACCAATTGTTAGGATTGGATAATACTAAGAGGGGGGATGAATTAGTATTATAGCACTTAATTAAATTCTTCAACCAATTAAATATTAACCATAAACTTGCAGTAAAGAAAAGAACATAAGAAAATGACATAGTACTCATAACATTATATTTTGTTTTCGAGGAAACCCTGGCCAAGGGAAAACACCGGTGGGGATGATACCCACAAGCATGTACTAAAGATAATGTCCCTGTTAGGAGACCTTGCCATGTTAGGAGCTGAATATTACATAGCGCACTTCCTTTTTAAAGGAAATACAACCCTGTTAAAGGTTCACAACACCTTGTTAGGGACCAACTGAGCTTACAACTCTTACAAAGTAATTTAGGTTACAAAGTGTTCTCAGTCATGAACAAAACAAGAAACACTGGTGCTTAGATAGTTCCTTTATAGTTCTTCACTGATCTCTTCCATTCTCTTCTCTGCTATTCTCTCAACAACTCATCCAACAAAAACTTGTTATCTTTATCAAAAAGATCTTACATATATATCTCACAACTTTACAAAGTCGGCTCCCAATACGAACATTACAAATATTACAAAGTCAGAATTCAATACAAAATACATTTAATATAGTAAATATCAAATGCATAGTCGAAGCTCTTGCATAGTTAATGTGTAGGTTATCAAAAATCAAAATCCAACTTTGATTTCCTGGAGTCCAAGTCATACTCCCTCAATCTTCGTTACTGTCCAACTACTCTGTATCACAGTTCTGCAGCAGTCTGTCTATCTTCAATTATTTCTAACTTTCCATAGAATTAACCAAAAAAAAATTGATATCAGGTGGAGGTCATACATACCCCATACTGTCTTCCTTTGAGCTCGCTTGACCTAATTAATCGATCTCAATCTTCGACATCTAAAACACTTCTGTATCACTGATTCTGTACTTAGTGGATTTCTAAATCATCAAAGCTTATCTTTATAGGAATCGATCTGAAACCCAGATGTGTTGCCATAAATGACAACCAAAAAGTGAATCACATTTACACAAAATTGATTACTTGCCAACATGAGTCGAATAAGTTCTTGTAGCCTCTACAAAAGGAAAGAATTCTCTAGAAGATAAAGAAGGATTAGATGAAGAAGAAAAGGAACCTAAACAACACTAAAGACACTAGAGACATATGTATAGAGACATTATTCTAAAGATCGGGTCATTGGAGACAAAGACAAAGATGTTCTGATAAGAATGATTCTTGCCAAGGAAAGTGAACAAAAAAGTTATTATTTTCTATGTGTATGTGTAGGATCATGGTATACCAAGCTATGACCTTAAGTGACAATGAAAAATTAGAAAATCAGGGTTAGTCAACTTGACGTAAAAAGTTGAACATCTTATCAATCTTATGTGAAAAAGTTGTAAGAACAAAATCTGTAGGAAATTGAATGTAGTTTCTAAAATACTAGCCCTTGTCTGAAAAAAATAAATCTAATTGTTCAATATTTTAGATTTCAATGCAGTAGTATGAAAATTTTAGGAAAAAGATAAAAAAGCACGTGTATGTCTGACCACCTTAATCACAATCAAATGATGATATATTTTCACAAGATTCTAGATATAAGTAGTAGACTCATGCCCGGATGTGACAAATATTTTTGTGTAATTTTGTACCAAATTTAAATAATTAATTATGAATTTTCTGCTACAACTTATTCAAAATAAAAAAAACTCTTGTGTCTGACCACCTTAACTAATTCTAAACTTTACAAAATTGCAAACTTTTTTCTTCCTTATAGTAGGTGAAGCATAGAATGTGACGCATATTTCAGATTTCAAAAAGGTTAAAGCGTTTGAAAGTTATAGTTATTTTTCAATCAGTCTGTCAATTAGGAATTTAGAGATAACTCAATTAGAAAATGAGTAATAATTACTTACTGAACTCAAATTATGACAGAAATTATATTAATGGAAAGCTGATAATGTCTTTAAGAAACTGTTTTTGTCTCATCAATTTTGGATGAAAAACGGTCGTCAGCTACATGGTCAAAGTCTGGAGATCAAAGGAAATATGGTGAACACATCATTTGGATTGACCATCCATGTTTGGCATGTTGCAAAGCCAAAACCCAAAGAAAATACCAAGCCTAATCGTATATCCAATAATATCGGATATCCGATAACTCCCGCCCAAATTCAACATTTTGATTTCAACGCTCTTTTCAATTTTATATTTTTAGGTTATATTATATAAATTTCATTTTTTTTAATATTAATATTAGATGGTAATAGCATTAGTATTATATAATTATTTAAATATTAGTATTGTATTATATAAATTAGTATTATATTATTATTATTTATTTCTCTATTATATAGTAGTATAATATTAGTACTAATTATTTATTAATATTTATATTATAACAATAATACCTAAGAGAGAGACAGAGAGAGAGAGAGAGGTATTAATAATTATATAATAAATTAATATTGTTAAAATATAATAGTAATGAGAAGTAAACTAAACATTTAAAATAGGATGAAAATGAAAAGGTTCAAGCCAAATTTGGGCGGGAGATATCGGATATCCAATAATATCAGATTTGTGATAATAGCAGATATATGATATTATCTAATATCCGATATGATTTACTGGTATCCAAAAGCAAAAATTGATTCTCTAGGTCCCTATTCGAGAAGCATGTTTTCTGTAGATGATATCACGGGAAATCAGTTGTGAAAGACAAAAAAAACACTTTTTCACCCTTTTTGTTGGAATCTCTATATTATCAAAGGTTTTTGCATCACCTTTTTGGTCTCACAATGGGGAGTAGTAGTTGTCGAAAGCATAAATGAAAGAGGAAGCTCACAAATGAAGAGATTGAAGTGTATAGAGAAATGGATAGGGTTTCCCATTGGAATAAGAGACAAGGTATGTTAAATATTAATGAAGATGTGGGCATAGGCCCACCCTTAAATGCAGTTTCAAGTGAAGAAGAACATGAATTTGAAATGATTTATGATAATAATATTGAAAATGGGAATGTAGGGATTGAAGATGAAAATGCAGGTTTTGAAAATGAACATGTAGACATGGACAATGGAAGTGTGGACATTGACAATGAAAATCCACTTATTGAATTTGAAGGAATTGACAATGATAATGGTGCACAAGAACCAAATCAATGTTACACATCTCCAAATTATATGAGAAATGAAGTCCCTTGTGAGGAAGAAAGACAAACTTCAAATTTGAGACCTTCAAGAACAACAAAATGGTTACTTGAAATTGATGAGAACATAATGAGAAATTTTGATGGCAAGCGATCAGAAAGAACCATTCGGTTTTCATGGGTTTCAAAAAATTTTGATCAATTTTTTAGCCACAAGACATTGGTTGAGCAATGTCAATTGTTTGTGCAGTTGTTAAGGATGCAGAAGATGAGACCCATTCTATTCAAATTGAAGATTAGCGTGAACAAGAAAAAGGAGAGGAATGCTATTATTGTGAGAAATATTTTTAGTGCTCTCAATTCCATTGGGAAGAATACCAAGGAAAAAGATAAGAGAGCTGATAGGAGGGTTATTACAACCTCCTTATCAAATCATCATTTGAGAAAGGCTCGTTTGATGAGACAAACTTGTGTTGACTTGAACCTAAATTGTAAAACTTTGGATAAAGCACTTGCAAGAAGAGAAAGACTTGATGATCCTCTTCAAAATGATACATGGGCTTATCGTGGGAGACTTCCACATTGTGATAAGAAGCTTACCGATGGTGTGAAGGATCAAATTAAACTATTTTGACAATCTAACTCAAGAGTGTCAGCAAATGTGAAGGATGTCTTGAAGTTGAGAATTGGCATTCGATACTGCACCCCGCAACCAAAACATTATTTGGAGGTGAGTCAAACAATGTTGTTCAAAATTTTTTGTGAGACACATCCAAAATTTCTAATATCACAAAGAGATTTTGAAGCATTCAAGCCTTTTTTTGTGTGCCTCTTAAGATTTGAAATACTTGTTGTTGCAAATATCATGTGGAGTTTTCAATGCATCATGAATTGTTATGATCCATTCATTTTACTTTGCATACTAGTGAAACGTTGGAGGAGTGTGGTACAAGTGCTCTTCCAAAATCATCAAGTGACTTGCTAGATCATTTTTTATGTACTAGAGATGATGGATGTTTCTTTTATAGACAAGATTGCTTAAATGACAAGCTCTCAGAGTGTGGTGGGATAGTGAAGTTTGTTTCATGTTTTCATGAGGGCTACAAACATGATTTTTGAAAGACAATTATCCAAAAAAAGGTATATGAAACTGTTAAATATACATTGAAAAGTGGAGGTGAAGGCTCTAGATGTTAGTTGGTTGCAAAAGAATGCAATGTAGCTGATTTTATTTTAGATTTAAGGAAGAATCTTTTTTACAAGTATGCAAGGCATAGTCACAGGTCTCAGTGGTTGGATCAATAATTCAAGATTTTTAAGGATACTTTCCCGATTGGCACTATTATATCGGTCATTGAATTTGCAGAGAACTATACATTATAGTCCCAAAATGAGTTGCAAGATCAATATTACAATTCTATTCAGGTTGCTATTTTTTGTGCACATAACATATAGACATTCCCTCGATAGTACAGAAGATGATTGGAAGACAATCAGAGAATACCATTTTTATATGAGTGATGATAGATCTCACTCTCACGAGTATGTCCAACATTGCTTTGAGAATTATTTTGAGTGGGTACAGGAAAATGATATTTATATGGATATACATCTCATTTGATTAGATAATTGCACAAGTCAATTCAAAAATGCTTGTATGTTTTATTGGTTATGTAGAATGCATGTAGAGAGAGGTGTACCTCATATTTGGAGTTTTTTTGAGGCTGGTCATGGAAAAGGGGAGCATGATGGAGCAGGTGCATGTGTAAAGAGAGCTCTAGTTAAGGAGAAATTGAGGATTTCAGGTGCAAAAATCCTTGATGCTCATTCTATTGTTGATTGGTGTACTTTAGCATTGTCACAGAGGGGGACTCTTGATTTAGCAGTGCACAGATTCTTTTGGTTGGTTGAGTTGGGTACAATTGGAGATAGGTTGGATTGTCAAACCATGAAAGATTCTTCAAAAATGCATTCATTTCAAAGCTCAAATTCTAGTACATGGACCATTTGGACATGAGAGTTGTCTTGTTTTTGTCCAAGGTGTCTTCAGTGTGATTGGGATTAGTGTGATTCAAGTGAGTGGGTTGATACATAGGTTCCACATTATCTAACTCCTTTATTTGTCACATACTCTGTAATAAATGATGACATTATCTAACTCCTTTATTTGTCACATACTCTGTAATAAATGATGACATGGATTGTTCACTTTACTACAACCATATTTCAGATCTTCTACAACTAGGACATGTTTTTGCATTCGTTGCACCACAGGCGAATGGTGAGAGATCAAATTACTGGTTAGTACATTGTGTACGAGGAAAGCAGAAAATTGCACAACCAATGATAGATGATGATATGTTCACATATCCAATAGGATCACATGTTGTTGAAAGAACATGGTTGCGCACATACATGATTAGAAATAATGGTATTCCCACATTTAATGACTACGAGAAGCACAAAACCATTCTCATGTATTCACACCTTGTTATAGAAGCCAATGTTAATTTGTTGAAACATCAAGGAAAACCAAAGACAAAGGAACTATAGACTATTAAAACTGTTGATGATGAAGCAATATTGAATACCCTCAAGCAAAGAGATGACCCTTCAGGCACACTTTAGTAGGTAAGTGCAACTCACTGCAAGGTTTTCCATGTTCATTATAGTTACATTCAAAACATTCATTGTAGTTTTCTTCTTTATTTGTTTGAGACAATTAACTTGGTTTTGTATGTGGATTGTAAGTGCAGTTGGATACATATATGATAGATATAGGAGATTTAGGTGTGCATTTGATTAGCCCAGATCTTTTATGACGGTAAACTTCACTATGCATTGGCTAGTCATGTTCTTTGGTTCGTTTAGTTACTTATACATTCATAATATTTTGGTCAACCTATAATTTTTTTTTCTTGTGCCTTTCGAATGCAGGGATTGGAATGTAGATGTCATCGAGTACCATGTGTTAAACTTATACACTTTAGGAGCGGAAGTGACACTTAAAATTTTTATATATAGTTGTGTATCTAAGATTTTGAGAAATTCTATATCTTAGACTTTTGATAACATTAATATATTTATTCATAATATGTTGTATCAATGATATACAATGATTTTGTATGAAAGGTGGTGTGTACAATCAACCTTGTATAATGATGAAATACATGCAAGAATACAAATATTTGACAAAAAATTCTTAAGGCTTTGGTGAATGTGTTAGATAAGATGTCTTATAAATTCTTGTACAATAAAATATAAGGATTTGTTGAATGTGTTCAAAGTAGTAAAGTATTTGATTTAAATAAATTGTGGTTTGTTTGTGCAAATGTGTGTTCAATCATTCACCTATGAATCCCACATAGTATCAAAACAATGTAGTACTAAGTCAGTGGTCATTTGTAGTTATATCACAGTGGTCATTTGTAGCATAGACATTACATATACCAACTTCCTTACCCTTAACACTAAAGATAATGCAAACCACTCTTTGGGGAAAATAAGGATTGCAATACCCCCTTTTCTTTTTTGATGAGAAGTACTGAAGCATTTGGAGTCCTTCCAAATGCATTTAAGACTGATTTCCACTGTAAAACCTATAGCCTTAGACCTTTTGCATCATGAAGATATCAATGTCATCTCCATCGGTGTAGCCTTAATTCTTTAGGAGCCTAAACCAGTTGCAAATGAAATTTATTTACAATCCTCTACTTATCCAATTGGTCTCAAGCCCTCATTCATCCATACAGATCTGTACAATTACAAAAAGTCACAAAATTACATGAAAAATTCATCCGTATAGAACACCTTTTTTATTTTTACTTCCAAATATACCAAAGGTCCTTGGAAATTAATTGTATGATCAAAGAGTACTAGTTGGGGCAACACTTTTCCCAAAAGGACAAGTTGGACAACTCCTCTAACTTAGGAGCCCTCACTTTGGCTTGGAAGGGATAATTGGGGAACTTAATGAAGGAAGTACCCTTCAAACCTTGAAATCCACCAATATAACACTTGGGATACATTGGGGCACTAGAGAGAACATTATTTCTTCATTTTTTATTATTGAAATAATACCCATCAAAAGTTATGGGGAATCAAGCATCTAGTCTATGCTTCTCTGCCAGTCACATACCACTAAAAATTCAAGAGAATCAAGAACCGTTCCTCGTGGGACCAAATAGTCACCTCCAATTGGCTAGGTAAATACTAGGGGAAACCTTTTATTTCTTGCATAGCATCAAGAACGTTCTGACACATGTCAGACCGAAGTGTTCCCAAGGTGCACTAAGCCAAATTGGGCAGCGATTTTTGGAGATCCATATCTCAGACCTCGTGAGAGATATAAAAGATCCATGAAGTGAAAAAGGACCATCTTGGGAAGGCCTACAAGCACATAGCTTAGTTCTAGGAGATTCTTCTCAGATTCCATTTGGTGACCCGATCTCGGTTGGTGCAAAAAGTTGCATTGTTGCTTAGTTGAAAGTTTCTCAATGGTGCATCTTTCAAACCCTTCATCGTGGGACCAAACCGTCAGCTCCATCAGCTCCATTTGGATGGGTAAATGCTAGGGGAGACCTTTCTTCACTCATACATCATCAAAAAATTTCTAGCGCATGTCAGACTGAAGTGTTCCCAAGGTGCACTAAGCCAAATTGGGTAGCGATTTTTGGAGATCCATATCTCGGACCTCGTGAGAGATATCAAAGATCCATGAAGTGAAAAAGAACCATCTTGGGAAGGCCTAAATTTTTTTACCTCATTTCTGGGAGATTCCACTCACAATCCATTTGGTGACCCGATCTCGGTTGGTGCAAAAAGTTGCATTATTGCTCAGTTGAAAGTTGCTTAATGATGCATCTTTCAAAAGGTTCATCGTGGGACCAAACCATCAGATCCATTGGCTCTAGTTGGATAGGTAAACACTTGGGGAGTCCTTTCTTCTCTTGCATAGCATAAAAAATGTTCTGGCGCATGTGAGACCGAAGTGTTCCCAAGATGCACTAAGCCAAATTGGGCAGTGATTTTTGGAGAGCCATATCTCAGACCTCGTGAGATATATAAAAGATCTATGAAGTGAAAAAGGACCATCTTGGGAAGGCCTACAGGAATGTACCTTAGTTCTGGGAGATTCCACTCGGATTCCATTTAGTGACCTGATCTCAGTTGGTGCAAAAAGTTGCATTATTGTTTAGTTGAAAGTTGTTCAATGGTGCATCTTTCAAACCGTTCATCGTGGGACCAAACAGTCAGCTCCATCGGCTCCAATTGGCTAGGTAAATGCTAGGGGAGACCTTTCTTCACTCACATAGCATCAAAAATATTCCAGCACATGTCAGACCAAAGTGTTCCCAAGGTGCACTAAGGCAAATTGGGTAGCAATTTTTGGACATCCATATCTCAGACCTCGTGAGAGATATCAAAGATCAGTGAAGTG
>MU226267.1:3737310-3757194 GCA_018584345.1 Thuja plicata | reverse complement strand
CATCAAAAATATTCCAGCACATGTCAGACCAAAGTGTTCCCAAGGTGCACTAAGGCAAATTGGGTAGCAATTTTTGGACATCCATATCTCAGACCTCGTGAGAGATATCAAAGATCAGTGAAGTGAAAAAGGACCATCTTGGGAAGGCCTAGAAGCACGTAGCTCAGTTCTAGGAGATTCCACTCAGATTCCATTTGGCGAACTGATCTCGGTTGGTGTAAAAAGTTACATTATTTCTTAGTTGAAAGTTGCTCAATGGTGCATCTTTCAAACCATTCATCATGGGACCAAACCGTCAGCTCCATCGACTCCAGTTGGCTAGGTAAAATCTAGGGGAGACCTTTCGTCACTCATGTAGCATCAAAAACATTCTGGCACATTTTAGACCAAAGTGTTCCCAAGGTGCACTAAGCCGAATTGGGCAGCGATTTTTGGATATCCATATCTCAGACCTCGTGAGAGATATCAAAGATCTATGAATAGTGAACAAGGACCATCTTGGGAGGGCCTACAAGCATGTATCTTGGTTCTGGGAGATTTCACTCGGATTCCATTGGGCGACCCAATCTCAATTGGTCCAAATAGTTGCATTATTGCTCAATTGTGCATCTTTCAAATCGTTCGTCGTGGGACCAAACCGTCAGCTCCATTAGCTTGAGTTGGCCGGTAAATGCTAGGGGAGATCTTTCTTCACTCGTGTAGCATCAAAAATGTTTCGGCGCATGTCAGACCAAAGTGTTCCCAAGGTGCACTACGCCAAATTGGGCAGCAATTTTTGGACATCCGTATCTCAGACCTCGTGAGAGATATCAAAGATTCATGAGGTGAAAAAGGACCATATTGGGAAGGTCTACAAGAAAGTAGCTTAGTTCTAGGAGATTCCACTTTGATTCCATTTGACGACCCGATATCGGTTGGTGCAAAAAGTTGCATTATTGTTCAGTTAAAAGTTTCTCAATGGTGCATCTTTCAAACCGTTCATTGTGGGACCAAACCG
The DNA here is from genome assembly GCA_018584345.1 of Thuja plicata. Lineage (NCBI taxonomy): Eukaryota > Viridiplantae > Streptophyta > Pinopsida > Cupressales > Cupressaceae > Thuja > Thuja plicata. Next base: position 3,756,197 of record MU226267.1, on the reverse strand, counting down.
TCAGCTCCATCGGTTCGAGTTGGCCAGGTAAACACTAGGGGTGACCTTTCTTTGCTTGTGTAGCATCAAAAAAATTCCAACGCATGTTGGACCAAAGTGTTCCCAAGGTGCATTAAGCCAAATTGGATAGAGATTTTTGGACATCCATATCTTGGACCTCATGAGAGATATAAAATATCCTTGAAGTGCACAAGGACCATCTTGGGAAGACCTACAAGCATGTATCTTAGTTCTAGAAGATTCCACTATGATTCCATTTGGCAACCCGATCTCGGTTGGTGCAAAAAGTTGCATTATTACTCAGTGAAGCATGCTAGTTTTTTTTACCTAAATGCCAACATGAAGTGTAGAAACAAAGGATGTACACAAGCTATTTTACTTAATGTATCAATAAAATACCAAAGCATAAATTAAAGAACATTAAAGTGTTCGATAAAATGCATCAAAGGAATATACAAGGATAAACAAAGCATCTTGAATTGTTTGAACAATGTAAACCAAGTACATTGAACTACAATGTAAATAAGATATGCTAAAATTTTTGAACAATGTAAAGAAAAAATATTGAACTTCTTTTAATAGAAATACAAGGTATGTTAATTATTTAATAGAATGATGTAAAGAGATTTCATTACATTGACTGCAAGGATTATAAACAAAGCATGCAAAGTACTTTTAGATCTATTCAAACATGGTGTAACACCAAAATAATAATGATTAATCAAATGAAAACCAAATCTATAAAGGATCAAAGGTTATCTCAGTGGGCATGCCACATGTATGAATGAAGGAAATTGAAAACCAAATCAGAGGTTTAGTTATTCCAACATCACAATAATGGAGTCTTTCAAATAAACACATGTAAAATAAATCTTAAATAACATAATGCATTTGACAAAACATCAATCAATTGCACTCCTATCTATCATGAATCTTGCAATCAAGATTTTGGTGCTCTCAAAAGTATAGTGCACCAGATGGCTAATGGAGAATGAAGATGTAGTATGAAAATAATACATACATACAACGCATAGAAATGATATAATATGAAGATGAACATACATACATAAATACAATGCATGACAAAGACATAATATGGAAATAATGTTGGAAATATATTACAGGCTAGGTGACTAAGAGGGGGGGGGGGTGTGAATCAAGAACCAATAAAACTTCTTTACTTTTATCCTTTATTAGATTGGCTAATCTAATTGCTTGCATGGAACATAAAAGAAATAAGCATTCATAACACTTGACACAATATTTGGTTACCTAGAAACCTTCCAAATAGAAAGTAAAACTGGGGTGGGAATGATACCCACAAGCTTTAGAATTACAGTAATAAAGTTGGTCGGTTAACGCTTACAATTGACCACTTCTAATGGTTTTCCCTGTTAGGAGCAATAATGACTATTAGGTCCACCTTGTTAAAGGATTTATACAATACAGTTAAGTATGCACTCTATTAGGAGATTTGATAAGGACTATTAGGTCCACCCAGTTAAAGGATTTGACTGATACACCTGTTAGGATGAACTAGTGAAAGATCTGCTATGCAACTCTAATTTGCTGAATAATATCCTTTGTAGTAATACTGATCACCTGAATGTGATAGATGAGTCTCTATTGTTCCTTTATACTTCTTCAGCCTTCTAATCAATTTGCCACTTCATATTCACATTTGTAATTGATTCATATCTTTTCTTACTACATTCTCTATTTTGGATAAACAAGGTGTCTTAAATATATACTTATCCAAATCAATTACCTCCACAATTTGACTACTATCATATTAAATAGTATCAAACAATATGTACTAAGTCAGCCCAATGTTGATACTCGGGTCCAGTAATCCACTCGGGTGATATATTGACACTCGGGCGACACAGTGAACTGGAAACTCTGGCACTTAGTTGAAATTGGGTGCTCGAGCCACATTGATCACTCAGAGATGGTATGCAACTTGGGTAACATTGGTGACTCAGGTGATACTTTTTGGAACTAACTGCTCGGTCGACACTACAACTGCTTGGCTTGGTCAACACTATAACTACTTAGCTCCGGTAACACTTCAAGCTGCTGGCTCGATCAACACTGTAACCATATAAATGACTAAGTGCTTTGGCAATAATTGACAAGATGTATTGCTATAAGGTCTACAATCTTCCCCTTTGGCATTAGTGACAAAAATATGTATCATACCAAAAAATTTGATCAAACTGCTAAGTCAAAACTCCCCCTTACCTTGATTTTGACTACTGCTCTGCAACTCGGTTACAACTGACTCTATTTTTTATTTTCCAAAACTATTTTTGTAACTCTTCTATATATATATCTTCCTCTTCTCTATACATGTATTTCCTCATATATATACAAATTCTATCTTTCCCCCTTGTTTTTGACACAAATGCCAAAAAGCATATCTACAAGGTAATACCAAAATATGAAAGGAAATCACTATGTACCTTAAAAATTTGAGACAAAGTCTTGTCCCAATTGTCTTGCAACACCTTCTAGATGTGCAACTCAATCTAAATTTCCACAGACAACTCCATCATAAGCTCTGCAACTGAAAAGTTATTACCATGGATGAGTGTCTTTGGATGAGCAATATGTTTTTGCATGAAATCCATATGAGGAAGGAGTTGGCTCTGTATTGCTGATAGGGATTCCCTTGATCTTCCTTCTTCCCTCAATATCTCTTCCTGTAGATCAGTCAGATACTCGATCTTAACAAAATGTGCTGAACTTGAACTTGGATTAAGTGCCAACTGGTTTGCACTTGCCTTCAAATCAGTGTCAATCTTTGTCAGCTTATCCTTTATTTCCATGGTAAAGTGGGATGTGTCACTCAACTTTACAAATAATACCACACCATTATTCATAGTGATTTCTAGAGAGCTAATGATAGTGGTTAGCTTTACTTGAGCTATTGCAATCTTACCTGCAACATTCTCTAGAACCTTATTCTCAAATTTTCTCTCTACCTTGTGCAGTAATTTCTCCTTTCAACTATGATCATGATTACATTTTTGAACTATGTCAACAAGTTGGTCCATTATAGAGTCTTCCTCATTGACTTCAATATCTAGTGAATCAAGTAAAATACCTTTGATGTCTTGTAGAACTCTGTTCCTTTTCTTTTCAGATCAAAGCTTCTTTTGTTTTCACTTTTATTCCATAGCTCCCCAAGGATGTCCATCTGCTTGACTGTTAGGCTGGAAAGATCCCAATTAGGAATCACAATGTCTTTCTCAAGGTCAACTTCATCAGTTATTGTTTCCTTTTCTTTACCCTTGACCTTGGGATTAGGTGAAGGAATGATTTCCTTACCTTTTCTATTATCATCCTTGTCCTCAGTGTTCTATTGAAGCAGGTCATTAACTTTTAATGCACCAACTACAGAATCAATGCTAACTGTAGAAACATTCACAGTGTCTTTCTATGACTTGGTTTGGCTTGGCGTAGTAGTAGGTAGAGCCTGATTCTCAGTTCCTACTAGTCCTGATGTATACTCTGAAATTTTCCTTTCTTAGAGATAAGATACTCTAAATAGGTGATTAGGGCAGGGATGCCATCACTTCTACTGCTATCTATTCTACATTAGATTCTTCAATGGTCTGTACCTCAGGTTGTTCTTCATCTTTAACCTGTACATGAGGGTATGTACTCTATTTCTCTGTCTTATCATCTCCCTTGTCATCAAAAAGTGACTTCCACAACTTTGTTTCAGTCTGCACAACATCCTCTATTTTCTTGCTCAAAATTTGAAAATTCCTAAACCTTGGAGTGTGATTACTCTCATACTTGGTCATAACATATTTTACCTCTTTATCAGTTAATGTAGGCATGAATTGCTTCAAGGTTTTTTTTTTGATGTCCTTTTCAATTTGGACTACATTGTTCCAGTGAATGGTGATTTCCTTGAGAGCGTCTTCATTCGTATGGATTTTCAATTCAGATGGATCATACTTCCATCTTGCCATCTTCTCTACTAATGCATCCTCAATCATCTTCTACTCATCCTTGGTTCTAGTAGAATACTTCAGTGATTTGAGAGATCCCATACCAATACTTCCTTTCAATTCTTCAACATTCTACTCAAAGGTAAGTGGTGGCTTCTTGAATGTAACCGTATCTTCTTCATCATCTTCTTTAGGCAGTACCAGTTTTCTTCTAGACCTTCTAGGTCTGTTTGTAGTGAAGACAGGGGTAGAGACCTTTGGTGTTTTCTTGGGGGCTAGCCTCTTCTTCTTAGGAGGACCTACTTATACCTCTTCATATTCTTTCTTAGGTTCATCTTCTTCTACCTTTATGTTATCTCCTTTTCTTTCAGTGATCGAAGGAGGAGAGTCTAATGGCTTGCCATATTTCTTTCCAAAATTCTCAATTCTCTTCCCTCCTCTCTTCAAGATTTTGGGAATCTCAATTTCCAATGATATTATTCCCTTAGATTCTTCATAAGTACCAAAATATGGTGCTTTAGGATCAACATTCTCATTTACAAGAGCTTCAATGATGTCTCTAGTCTCATCTATGTTAACCTCATATGCAAGAGGTTTCACCCATGCAACCCTAGGTTTGACTGCTTGAATGTATACTTTATCACAGTCAACTAGGAAGCATATGTCATCCTTATAGTCTTCTACCAATTGTTTGGGAATTTTGAATCTATTCTACATTTTCTCTTTGAAACTTTCAAAGTAAGAATCTATGATGCTTTCAAAATGATCTCCCAATTCTTCTATAAACTTATTTATCTGATAAAATATAGGCCTTTCCTTCTTCCATACAACTGCACCTTTTGAAGGAAAAAAATTCTGAACATAAAAAAATAAGTAGACTAAGAGTGAACCAAAATTGCACGGATTGGTCTTAGATGCCCGAATGCTCTCCATATTTTTGCTCTGTTGGATGAGTTGCAACTCAAAAAGGTTGAATGATAGAATGTTCTTCACGACTTTGTATGCCAAGTCCACAACCTCACATGGAATACTGTTTGGTCAGCTTGAACTGTATATCTTGTGTGCAATGATATGAATTCTGAACTTTAGCTCCATGTCAATGACTCCATTCAACTTCATGCCTCTTCCATCGCAATCGACAAGAGTCTTCTTGGCTAGTTCATATTGAGGTAGGGTTTTAGTCTCTTTAGGTTTGTCAAGCATTGGGTACCCTGTCACTCAATGTATCATCAACTTAGTGACCTTCATGGGTTCCTCCAACCAGAGATGCATGTCGTGGACACAGCTTAGAATAAACCTAATCCACTTCATCTGAAAGTTCTTCGGCATATGCAAGATATGGGTTAAACCCTTGACTTCAAGGTGCTTGTATTCTGGCTTCAGGTTTCCACCCACACAAAGTGCTTCATATGCTTTGTTCAACTTGAATGTTCCTAGCTGTTGAACATTGTAATGATAGAAACTTCAAATGTCATGAATTAACAGTACCTTAGGAGGAATTTGGGAATGAGATCCCATTGGATCTGTCTCCTCTGCAATCACTGGATGAAGTTTGAACTTTGGCAGTTCATAGACTGCATTCCTCACTAACATCTCAGATCCCTTCTTGATCTTATTGCTGGATGAAGATGCCATAATTCTCAGAAGATTGATAAAACTTCACTACAACTAAAGCTTCTAAACACAAATTCGCTATTAAATTGCTCTGCAAACTGTAAAAATTGGTAAACAATAACCCTTTGATTTCACTTATGAAAAATTTCATCATAAAGTTTTCATTAAATGCTCCATACATAGTAGCTTTCATAGCTTGGGTAGTTCTCCTAGGCTTACTCGAAAGCTCAGCAAAAACTAACTTTGCATCTTTGAAACCATACAACCTGACTTAACTCGGTTAAACCAAAGTAACTCAGTTATAACTAAGATCCTGACTCGGTTAGAACCATAATGTGTCCCAGTGCATCAATATGCAAATTTGGACTTGATAGCATATCTAGAACTGATGTATGATGGATTGTATGTACAGCTCCATTTATCTCCTTACATAGATGGTAGATCCACCCAATTCACTATTTTGGGTGCCATTTGATCCTTCATTGTTTTGGTCTGAATTATTAGGAGATGTCCTTACCCACTGCTGACTCATTTGAGTTTTGATTTAAAAAAATGTTGTTTTTCCTTTCTCAAAACTAGTATCCACTTTTTCTTTGTTCATACAATTCTTGCTTAGATGACTAAGTTGTTTACACACATAACATCTCTTAGTAGGATTCCTTTTTGTGAGATGAGTCTTTGCACAATTTGAACCAATGTGCCCATATTCACCACAATGACAACATCTTCTCCATGTGTTGTAATCCCAACCAAAAATTTCTTTAGCTAATTTTTTTAGCAGGGTTCCACTTCTTAGTTCTGCACTCGGAAGACTTATGACCTTGTTTGTTACAATTGAAACATTTTCCTTCAAACTTAGGTTTCTCAGTGCATTCACTTGCACTATGTCCATGTTTGTTGCACCTATAACATTTTCCATTAAACTTTGACTTCCCTTTGATCCAAAACTTATTTGATGTATGCCTTAACTTGCCACAATGATTACATGTAGGTTTCTTGTTCTTTTGAGCTCCTTGCTGTGAGGATTCACCTTGTTCAGTATAACCTAATATAGTCTGTCCATAATGTCTAAATTGAGTTTTCTCTGTCAACTGATCCATGCTTACTTGTGAATTCATCATACTTTCATTGGTTTTCTTTTCAATATTGAGATCATTTTGCAGTCATTCATTTTCATTCCTCAAATTGATAACTTCTTGATTTGCACTATTGAGTTGGTTTATCATATCTGCTTGCTGAAGTGACAAATGATGGATTTTATTTTCTTTTTCCTCTAATCTTGCACTTAGAAATATTTTGTCTCCTTGTGCCATATCTCTACCATTTACTGCATGGTTCTTTTGTTCCATGAATTCACATATTCTGACTAAATGAATTTCTTGTTCTCTCTTCAACTTTCTCACTTCTTCATGTAAATTGAGATTCTTTGCAACTAGGTCTTCAATGAATGCATCAACTTCTTTAGAACTTATTTCTTTTCATAAATCTTCAATTCTTTCTTATAGGTAACCTTTGTCATTCATTTTCACTGCTAATTCTTTTCTTCTTTTCAGGGAATGAGAGAGCTGCTCCTTGAGTTTACTGATTTGATCCATGGCCACTTGTAGATCTATCTTTTCATTTTCAATGGTTTTCTCTAGTCTGTATATTTCCATTTCCTCTGATCTTTTCTCAAGATGTTAAAATTTTGATAAGAGAACCTTTTCTCTGATACCAATTGTTGGAAATATATTATAGGCTAGGTGACTGAGAGGGGGGGGGGGTGAATCAAGAACCAATAAAACTTCTTTACTTTTATCCTTTATTAGATTGGCTAATCTAGTTGCATGCATGAAACATAAAAGCAATAAACATTCATAACACTTGACACAATATTTGGCTACCTAGAAACCTTCCAAATAGAAAGTAAAACAGGGGTGTGGATGATACCCACAAGCTTTAGAACTATAGTAATAAATTTGGCTAGTTAAGGCTTACAATTAATAACTTCTGATAGTCTTCCCTATTAGGAGAAATAAGGATTGTTAGGTCCACCTTGTGAAAGGATTTATACAATACAGTTAAGTATGCACTCTATTAAGATATTTGATAAGGATTGTTAGGTCCACCCGATTAAAGGATTTGACTGATACACTTGCTAGGATGAACTAGTGAAAGATCTACTATGCAACTCTAATTTGCTGAATAAGATCCTTTAAAGTAATACTGATCACCTGAATGTGATAGATGAGTCTCTGCTATTCCTTTATACTGTTGTAGCCTTCTAATCAATTTTCCACTTCATATTCACATCTGTAATTGATTCATATATTTTCTTACTACATTCTCTATTTTGGATAAACAAGGTGTCTTACATATATACTTATCCAAATCAATTACCTCCACAAGTGGGCTACTATCATATTAAATAGTATCAAACAATATTTACTAAGTCGGCCCAATGCTGATACTCGGGTTCAGTAATCCACTAGGGTGATATACTAACACTCGGGCGATACAATGAACTTGCAACTCTGGCACTCGGTTGATACTAGGTGCTCAGGCCACATTGATCACTTGGAGATGGTATGCAACTCGAGTAACACTGGTGGCTCAGGTGATACTATTTGGAACTAACTGTTCGGTTGACACTGCAACTGCTTGGCTCGGTCAACATTGTAACCATATAAATGACTAAGTGTTTTGGCACTAATTGACAACATGTCTTGCCATAAGGTCTACAAATAATACATACATACAAAACATGCCAAATATATAATATGGAAATGATACATACATAGAACACATGAAAAAGATAAAATAATCACAAATGAACTAGTAGATATGTATATATGAAATAGTTTTATACAAAATGTGGCACATGTCATCTTAAATTTTTAAAAAAATTAACATATCTAGATACAATATGGCATTTGCCATCTCAAAATTTTCCATATGGCATCTCAAAATAAGAATTTCAACTACAAATGTTTATAGGACATCCTATTCTACTGGTGGATGATCAAAGTAAAGTCTCTTTGAACTACTCTTTGGCTCTGATGAATCTTGCATTAAAACACAAAAGTGAAACCCCAAGTTAGATTAATTAATATATGGTTTCTACAAATAATAAATAAAAATTTAAAATCATATTCAACAATAATAAATATTTTGTTTTTTAAAATTGAACTCTCATGTACCTCGCTTCTCTGTCTCCTCATATGGCCAGGAGACCTAATATATGTCCTTGGTAGTGAAGGGACAATGCCACCAATGTCGACTCCAACCTGTATATATGTTTGTGAACATGATATTGATCTACAACTTATACTATTTATTTTTAAAAACTTGGTAGCAAATATATGTTTCAAAAATAACTGAATTAACATTAAAACTTACCTGTGTTGAACTTTCTTTAGGAAATGTTGGTTGGGTCATCAATGATACAAACCCTTAGCATGGTACCTCCCTCAAACTAGGGGTGACCTACAAAATTCAAATAGATACTTCATACAATCATGACTTGATCATATTAAATATACACTTGATAGAAAAATACACACATAAATTTAGAAATATGTGTACTATGCTGCTATCATTGCGAATTGAGATGCCTGTGACTCTATCATGGTGAATCGGTCTCACGACATCATCAAACACCACCCTCTGTCAAATAAAACATGTAATTAAAAATGAGTACACACAAGTGACAAGTATACATGTATGCATAAACAATATAAAATACTTAATTACCTTCCCCTTGTCAAATCCAGATGCTTGAACCCCCTCACATTGCCCCCCAGTGGAAACTGGTGAAACCTGCATCAGTATGTAATAAGATGATCATAACAATTAGAAAACACATGTATATACTATTAAAATAAAAGGAAACCAATGAGTACATTAAAATGTATGTACCATGGAAGTGTCAAGGCCAAATGAAATGGATGAAAGCATGGACCCCTCCACTTGTGACATCTCCTCTTGTGTCATTAACTAGACATAAATGAAACACATAAAAAAACATAAGTGGGCAATCATTATAAGAAAATTCTATTAAAAATATGAACATTTAAAATTAAATACAATGTAACAAGTTAACTATTTACTCTTATCGTAACAGGAGTCCATGGCTCTATATGCCCCTGATTCACATCTCCATGGGGTGCTTTAGTGCATATAGTGTGTTGTGTAGTGTCATCCACCTCAAAGACATAGTTATATGCATCACTATCATTTAGGTCGGGACCTAAGCACATACTCTTGCACATAATGCAAGTATGGGGCACACAAAAATGTGAGCTTATGGAGGATGTGGAAGGGTCAGAAGCATCAACATGAGGAGGTGACAATTCTTTACTTTACCTAACTAGTAGATCACTCAATGTGTGAATGACTCGAATAGTCTGTGAGTCAGCCTCGACAATAATATCAGGATGCTGCACTGTAGGAGGTAGTGAAATCTTGTGAGGGGGGAGATATGGGTAGGATTTCAACTATTGTGCCCTTGGCCTATCCTAAGGAGCGCCTAAGCCTACGCCTTGGTTCTATCTCATGCTCCAATAATTTACCTTGTGACCGAACAAATTCAACATACGATTTTCTTATGAAATAGAATGGGACATCCAAACTGTTGTGGGGTGGTCTATCAAAAACCATCCACCAATGATCCCAAAACTTGTCACATATTGTATCATTTGTGCACCATTTAATTGACAACTTGGTTTTTTTGGGTCCACTTTTAAACCGATGTTGGGGTCAACAAAAATGTTACATATGTCATGTTTTGTTATATTTAGATCCATAACTTGATCATAGTCAAGCCCATCATCAAACTAGGCATGCATGGATTCACGCCAAAGAAGTGCAACATTGTGTTTCTCTGAGTTTCTCCATGCTTTCAATAATGGAGTTCAACGTGGAAAACATGGGGCACAATGTGGGGATATTCACTTATGTGCTCTGATATCCTCTAAGCTGATTTAGATTGTCTCCTATGAGATCCTATAATGGTCAAGGGTTTGAGACTGGTTGGTCTTATGAAGGCGGGGGATTGTTTTGAGGTGGTTTTGGATTGTTCATGGACTCATTGGGAGGGTTTTCTGATTTGTTTGAATCCATGTCTGATTCAAAAATAATAAAGAATAAAGAATATCAATTTCAAACCTAGTTTTTATCATTTCAACCCTAGTTTATAATCAATTTAAAATATAAATAAATAATATCATTTCAACCCTAGTTTTTTTTTTAAAACTACAAATTTCAATTCAAAATCCAAAAACAACAATAAAAATTATAAATTTAACTCACCTCTTTACTGTAGAAAATCGGATATATGATCTCTAATAGATATACGATATGCTTGCTTGGCTTCTTCAACGTTTTCACAATGAAAATGTTGAACGCAACTGCGAGAAACAATATATTTTCACTGATGAATATCAGATATCCGATAATGCTTTAGCTTTGGATTTTGGCTTGGCCAGGTGTATTGACACCCAAGCCTACTAAAATGTCAACAAAATTTTGGGTGCACTTTTGGATGAGTGAAAAGCTCATTTTTCACATTGCCAGTTTTTGGCATACCATAATCTTGCACTTACCCCTATCTAAGGTGGAACTAAAGGCTTTGTAGAAACAAGAAAAGATGATAGTTGGATGAGAAAAATGACTTAAGAGTTGGATCATATAAAGAAAAATCAAACATAGGAATAGATACCTAGATCATTAGACAAGAATGTCATTGTAACAAAGTGGGTGTTCCAAAACAAGCTAAATTAATTTGGAGAAGTCACAAGAAATAAGGCAAGGTTCATCTATAATGTTTATACACAAGCTGAAGCTTGAAGGTATATAATTTGAGGAGACATTTTCTCTAGTATCTAAGATGTAAGTAATAAGGCTGTTCTTGTGTTTTCTACACATAAGAACTTCAAGGTGTATCAGATAGATGTCAAGTCTATGCTTCTAAATAGAGTGCTAGAAGAAGAGGTTTGTATGGAGAAATTAGATGGATTTTAGTTGTCAAATGATCCGAAAATGGTTTGGAGACTCAAGAAAACACTTTATGAACTCAAGAAAGCTCCTAGAGCTTGGAATGCAAGGTTGGATAGGAATCTATTGTAGAATAACTTTAAGAAAGGTACCATAGACAATAATATCTATTTTAAAGTTGAAGATGATAAAACATTGATAATAGTTGTATATGTTGATGATATTATATTTGGTGGAGATGATGATGAATGGAAGATTTTTTTTGGGAAAATTAAAAATGAATTCGAGATGTCAATGATTGATGAGTTATTTTTATTTCTTAATCTTCAAGTTACTAAGAGGAAATATGGTATTTTCATTTCTTGAACCAAGTATATCAAGGAGATGTTGAAGAAGTTTTGAATTGAGAATCGTAAACTAGTTGGTACCCCTATGGCTATTGCTTTGAATTTAAGAAAGGATGATTAATCTTTGGAAGTTTATTAGAAGTGTTATAGATTTATAATAGGTGGAATATTGTACTTGACTAATTCAATAAAAAATATCATGCATGTAGTCTGTTTGGTTGAAAGGAACTGCAAACTTTAGATTATGGTACAAAAGGGATAATGATATTACTTTGAAACCTTCTATTGATGCTGATTGGGCTAGATGTGTAGATAAAATTTAATAAGTACAAGTGGTGGTCCATTTTTTCTTGGGAAACATGTTTCTCTATTTGATAAGCTAGAAGTAGGATTTAGTGTGCTCTATAGCAGAAGCAAAGTATATTGTAGTAGCATCTTTCTACATCCAAGTGACATGGTCGAAGAAAAATATTAGAGATATAAAGGTAATATATGATGAGGAAATTCTAATTATGTGTGATAAAACAAGTTCTACTAACATTTCAAAGAATCTGATGATTCATTCAATGACTAAACACATTTTTATCTAGTATCACTTATCGAGGGAGAAATTTATAGAGAAGGAAGTCATATTAGAGTATGTGCCCATAAAGGTTAAGATAGTAGATATCTTGATCACTAAGGAACTATAAGAAGAAACTTTTGATTATCTTCGGTAGAAGCTAGGGGTTACTTTCCCTCCTTCAAACTAATGCATAATAGTGGTTCATCATTTTAGGGGGAGACTTAATGTCTTGTAGACACCTAAATATGTCCACACATGGGAACAATTGACCTTACTCTATCCTATCCAATTAAATACCCTAACCTACAACTCAATACCCTCATTTCATCCTAAATCCTATCCACTAATTCCTAACTTCATTAACATTTCCTACAATTTAGAATTATCTCACACATATGAGCACATTCCTTGAATTTTAAATTGTTCCCACCTATAGTCACCTTGATCTACCCTACACATGTGTAGCCAAGTTAAGCCACCCTATTCACATGTGTGACCACTTTGAGCCACTCTACTCACCTATTTATCCCCACTTGTCACTTTCCCATGTTTTCCCAAGGTTTTCTCACACATTTGAACAACACCTAACCTCTTGCAAGGTCAACTCCCTTGTCACATGACATCGACCTCACCTTCTCCATAAAATCATAGCCCTCCATTCCCATTAAATCTCAACCATCCATTTATCTCAAAAGCCTACAAAGTGGAACCTTCTCTCCATTCAAAATACATCTCTATATGTTATTTTTTTGCTACTGGGTTAATGAGCAACCACATTTCTTCATCAACACTTTGAGGTTTGCATGTTCTTGTTGAGAATAAGATTAGTTTATATGCCTGTTCTGTTTTCTATAATTTTCATGAATACATTTTGGTGAAGATGACCTTAACATCCCTTCTAACATGTGTATTTTTGAGCTGTGATTTTTGAGGTCACAGGTTGAAGGCCTTTTCTAAGGAGCTCTTGACAGTCAACTTTTACAAAGAGCTCAAAATTGTAAAAGAAACCTCATGGTTATGTTAAGGGCAACCAAGTGGCAAATTTTGATATATAATTTCCTATCTCTTGCTCATCTTTCTTTTTTAAATTATAAGAAGTATGTATTTTGTATATATGTCTTAGATTTCATTTTTTTTACATATGTCCATATTTATTGCATAAAAAAAAAATTAAAAGAAAAAAAAAAAAGAAACAAAAAAAAAGAATAGAAGTATCTTTTTTTGTTTATACTAATCTTTTTAAAAAACTTTTAGTGTCCTTTTTATTTCAAAATATATAAAATTTTATTAAAAAATATATAAATAAAAAATAAAAATATAGATCATAAATTAGAAAACCAAGAAATATAAAAAAAATCTTTCAAAAAAAAATAAATTAAAAAAATTAAATAGAATTAAACCAAATCAAATAAAATTTATTACAACGATCTGAGGACTGTGTTACACAACCTATGCAACTATGTAAACATAGCCCACACAGGGTGTGTGAACATAGTTCACATCAAACTATGTACACAGTCAAAAGCCTGCCTGATTTTTTTTAATTTTAACATTCATCGTCATTTTTATTTTTTGTTTTAAAATCCACTTTTGAATTCATTTTAGTTATTATTATTTTTTAATAAATTTTTTATTTACAGGTACAACCCTTGGTCATATGGGTGACAAGGGGTTGGACACTAAAGTTTCCAATCCCCCATCTCTCAGTTGGTGGTCACGTGGGACCTAGGGGCTGGCCACCAGGGGCTTGAGCTTAGCCCCCTCTTCTTTGCAAACTGATTAAATAACAATTTTAGTAAATCAGGTATAACTTTTTGTTGGGATATCATATTTTTGTGATCCAAGAAGTGTAGGAAAGTTGACTCTACTCTTTTTTAATTCTAGAACCCGTTTATCCATATTACACTCCAAAAATCAGGTGCACATGTTCAAATTCAACCTTTCTTTTTGAACTTCAAATGCTCATATCTTTTGCACACAAAATCACTTTTTAATGATTTTTTAAAATTGATCAAAAATATGCAAAAAATCAATTTTGTAATTAAAATGAGCTTTAAACAATCTATTTGGTGTTTTTTCCCCACACTTGCAAATTGGGCTTAAAATTAATCTTCACATTTGGATTTGGATCTGAAAATAACAAGTGTCTTTTAATCCCATGACCCACTTATGTATATTCTATCCTCTCGCACCTTAGGGTGAACTTGAGTGCACCAAAAATAACTGGTCCTGTTTTCTTTTTTTTAGGATTTTCTTGTTAGGGATTTCATCACATCAAGGGATAACCTCAACGCCTATGTTTTGATAGAGTATAGATAGTGAGATTTGAATCAAAAGACAACTCTCTTGGAATTATAATCTTGTCAATCTTAGCTAAGCCCCAAAGAACTTTATACCATTGGGAAGTGAAGGTTGAGATTTGGGTTGCCATCTCCTCCTATTTGTTTAGCATTATTATCTTTTATCTACGTATTTGGGCCTTGTGTACCTTGTGTATATCGAGGACATCCCCTAGTTGAACTTGTAAAGCCTAGTTGGAACCCTTTTGACCATCTTTTCTTGTCGTGCCTCATACCTACAAGGATTTATAATACCACTTGAGTAGGTATCTTGGTGTGTATTATGTGTTTGAATGTTTAGACCACCTCCCTATTGAAAGCCAAAAGGGGACAAGCTCATCCAAATTGGCCTTAGGAATTTTTTATTGTACATCATTTCATTTTTATTTTCATATTAAATTAAAAATTTGAAAAAATCATAAAATCCAAAAAGTCCAAAAAAGATCATAAAACTCACAAGTCCAAAAAAGTTAAAAAGTTAAAAAGACTAAAAAAAAAAAACATTTCAAAAATAAAAAAAAAACATTCTTGTAATTTAAGTCTAGGTGTCATCCAAATCAAGTTTTCCACACCATCTTCACATCAATGCTTCCATCTTTCAACTTCATCATCATCTTACCTCTTATCATTATCACCCCCTTAACCATTCCAATAAATCATATCCCCACATCCTGAAAAATTCTAATCATAATCTCCTATCATTCATAATATTCCAAATCGCCTCCCTAATCCAAACCAACTATCATCTTTCCCAATCATCTCTAATCATCCTCCCTATCACAATAGTCTTTCATCTTCATCATTCTATCTTAATCATTCATAATCACATTATCCTAGTCATCAAATTTGTCTTAAATCATCCTAATCATCCCTCTTATCTTAATCATCCTTAATCCATCCATAATCGATCATTTAGGACCCTAATCCTAATTAAAAAATCCTTATCCAGTCAAGGTCCTAATCATCATCATAATCCACATCACCATGCACTTCCTTCATCCAATCTCATAATTCACCTTTAATCTAATCACATCATCATCATCCTAATCCAATATACTTTCAAACCTAATATTATTCCAACCAAACCCTAATCCAATTCATCTACTACTTCATCCAAAATCAATCACCCATTAGTCGTTCACTTTTCTCCAAACATCCATCATCCATCTTCAAAATATTATTCATTATCATCTCAATATTCATCCACATCCCCCTCTAATCAAAATCCAAAACTCCCCTTCAAACATTATGAATATGGATTGATTTGACAAAATGTTTAAGGAAGTTCAAACATCTATGTCAAACCCCATCCCTCAAACCATACATAAACCTCAACCAACCTATCAATCACACCCATTCAACTGGCACCTTCCTTTAAAATAATCCAACCCCTCACTATTTCTCACTCCAACCTAATTACTGAGTTAATCCCATGGCCTCACATCCCTCCACCCTATCTCTGTCCATTCCCCTTCAACAATATACCCAATCCTCCATTCCATATCTCCCTTCTACCTTTACAACAGAAATCCATTTTATTATCCCTCACCCACATATGTTTCCCTCCACAACAAAGATAATGCCTCCAACATACCTAACCTTGTCCAAGAGATTCAATATCTATAAAACACCGTATGTAGTTTACAAAATGGGGTTAAAAGAAAATGTTTTCCTTTGAGGTCATATGTCCTTCCCCCTTTGTCCAAAACCATAATCCTCATCTATAATCTAATCCAAATCCTCCACTTAATCCCATTACATTAATCCTATGTACAAAACTATAATCCTAATACTTCATCTAATCTCAAACCTCCACATTATCCCAATCCTCCAAAACCTAGATCCTCCCCATCCCGCAAGTACTTTTCTTTTGCTAGGATCAGAGGACTAGAAAAGAAGCCTAAACTTTAAATAAAGTTGTGCAGTTTCCAAAAGTCATGCATCCACCTCCATCCCATCCAAATCAAGAAAAACCTCAATCTTATAAGCCTCATGAGTCTCTCATCCCTCCATCCACCCAAGTTGAAGCTTCCACCTCCTCCGTCACACCATCCTCACAATTCCAAATGTGTCAAGACCTTGTTCCAAAACATGCTTGCATGGATTCCTCTTCTCCTCTAGATCCAAGCATTCTTCCATCTTGTGTTTCCTTTCCATCTCAAGATCAAAGCCTTCCACTTAATCCATCACATGATCCACTTCCATCTCAAAATCTAATCTCCCCTTCTAATTCACCCCATTATCCCCTTCCTAATCAAGATCACAACATCCATTTTACCCAATCTAATGGTTTCCTTCCATGTAAAGATAAAACCACTCCATCTCATTTATTAACATTCAATTTCAAGATTCAATCATTCCCTTTACTTCCCATAATCCCATTCCATCTAAAGATTTAACCTCCCCTCCTACTCTACTGTATGATCTCATTCCTAATCAAGATCAAGACATCCCTTGTATCCCATCCAATGCTTTTACTCCATTGCAAGATCAAATCACTCTATCTCATGATCCCATTCCCTCCACTCCATTTCATGACCCCCTTCCATCTAATCATCATTTTTATTCTACCACATAATCCACTCAAATTTCAAGATGAAAGTACCCCTTCATCTCCATGTCATGATCCTAACCCATCTCAAGATCCTATTATCCCTCCTTATTCCCCACATGATCCTCATCCTCCACATGATCCCAATCCTATAGATGATTACATCACACCTATCTAATCCATCCATGAATCCCATACATATAAACTTGGTTTCTCCACCTTATTCAAACATGGATTCTTCCAAGAGCTTATTGTCTATTCCACCTCACATATCCCTCAACATGGACTTTCATCTTGTTTCCAAAACAATAGTATCCCATTGGAAAAAGAATTTGTAAAAACATGAACTATCAAGGAAAAGGGTTAGGCCTCCATGGACAAGGCATATTAGAACCTATTCAAATCAAAGAAAATCCTAGTTCATATGGCCTTGGATACCCAAGTCATGCTCAAGATGTTGGTGTACCTTCCACCCCTAGTCCTAAATTTAAACTCCCTCCATCTACATCTAACTCCCACTATTTTGGCCCTTATGTCCAAAACTCCATTCCTTCCTCATCCACATCCATTTTTAGTCCTTATATCGAAAAAACCAAATCCTTCACCCCTTCCATCCATTTTGGGTCCTTACATACGTCTATCTACCACATCCATAAAATTTACCCCAAAATCCACCACTCCATTGCCTCAAATCCCTAAGAAAGGTCAACAAAGGCACACATCCTTGAATTCCTTCCAATATTCTCTGATGCAGGAGCATCAAGGGTCTTGTGAGGCTATCAAGACCAATATGGTCAAATAAATGTATAAGGCCATTGTGAGGCCATTTTTTTTCTTTTCATAGTTAAATAATGTTGTCTCATGCATAAGATTGCACTTGTAAGGCTATTTGGGCCATTTTGTAGTCCTTATGGCAATCTGGTCATGTAATGGTCAAAACTGGTCAAAGTGGACAAAAATGGTTGAAATCATATTTTATGTCATATTTGATGTGTTTTCAAGATTGCGAGTTAGTTTGAGGTCATTTGTGTTAGAATAGGTAGACACCTATTCTCCCAAGAACACCTGCATGCATAACCTGTCACAAGGAAGAAGCAAAGACAGAAGATAGAAGAAGCTAAGGCAGCCAAAAAGCCAGAGACATGATATCCATGTTGAAAGAATGAATTTCTATTATCAACAAAAATGAATACAATACAATCTCCTTAATGAAATGCAAAGCGGTGAATCCTTATAAAAGGATACTGAAACCCTAAAGGGAAAACCTTAAATGAGATGCCTAAGTTTAACTTAAGCGTAGAGTATAATAGACTAAAAATTAAATGAATTAATTATTAGCTATAATATGACTACTCTAACACCCCCCCTTAAGTGTAACTTAGGGAGAAGCTAAACAACTAAGGATGAAAGGATGCATGAAAACAAAATGCATGAAAGGAACTATGGGTCCCGACAACTAGGCCTGATCAGGTACCCAAGTACAAGAAATAAACTAGATGAAGGAAACTAAGCCTCCAATCTAGGGAAAGTCCC
>MU226267.1:3717179-3728105 GCA_018584345.1 Thuja plicata | reverse complement strand
TAGCAAGCAATTTCATGAGGTTTTCTTCACTATTCTTGGTGATCACCATATCAAATCAACTCTTCTACAACATATAATGTTAGTAAAATTTTTTACATGTTAAATATGCATCATTCCATGAGAAACAACAATCACATTCATGGAATGATGCTTTCACATTGAGGAATTTAACAAAACCACTAAGAAAATAGAGATTTAGTGAGTATAGTCAATCCAAATTGATTTAAATGGAAAAAATAATACTTCAAAGCATCAAAACATGTCTTATAAAACCCTAATATGTATTCCAGGCATCAATAAAATGAATGGAATGAAATAGAGATCAAAACATGCAAAAGAAAGTTATGAAATTCTGAATTTTATTGCCATTTTGAGTAGAAATCTATACATTTCATCTCTAGTCCATACCATTCTCTCTTCCAAGCATTAAATAAACTTCCTATCAACTTCCTCAACCAATCTGGGTTGGTTGGAAGGCTTAGTTAAGTCTAAAAACATTAAAACACCATTTTCCCTCCTAAATGCACATAACCGTTGGAATTCAAATATTTGAATTTCCAACTTACATGTTATTGCATATTAATATTAAAAACCTATTAACTTATATCCCAATTAATTTATTATTTATTCTAGGACCTAATTGACTCCCCTAAACAACTTGAGATCCCATTTGGCACTATTGGCCACCCTTACATTGTTTTGGTCCTAAGTCCTTTGCCAGGACTTCCAGGACTTATAATATTTAAATTAAATTATTTATTACATATTTCCATTATTGGCCTCAATATATCCCAATTTACTTTTAGGAATTCTTTGGTTCCACTACCTCTATTTGGTTCCAAGTTGGACTTAGGTGTTTGGAGAGGTGCTCTAGCACCACATTGTGCCTATAAGGTCAAGATGTTGAGTTGTTGATGAGAGTGTTTCTTCCTCTACATCATTCTCCCTCCACCATCTTATCCAGACAATATCCAAACCATACATCCCCATGCACTCATACGATTTCTATTGGAAGCAAATTAGATGCCAAATATAAGATTCATAAAGCCAAAAATCCACAAAAATCTAAGGATGACCATGTCCCACCAAAAGGACATGTTAAAGAAATGAAAAATATGATCCCAAAGAAAGAAAATCCAAAAGACCACAAATTACCAAAAATAAACATTGAAAAACCATGTGGATTCCTAAGATACTTATTGAACAACAAATATCAAAGAAAATTCCAAATTGGCATACAAACTTGATAATCTAAAAGCTTTTCCACTCATAAGTCCTCCAATTCTCCATCTAAAAATCACCCATCTTTGAACTTTGTTTTGGGTTGTTATGTCCCTAAATCTAATATCCCATGTCTATCACCTCCTTCATATATCTTGAGTAATTATGTCCCAAAATGTACATTTTATCCTTCATCTAAATCTTATCCTCCACAAATCCACTATCATTGAAGGTGTGTACCAATGTTGATATTCCCAATACCCCCATCCATTTATCCAAAAGTATTTCCACATATCATCCATCAACCAACATTCAATCCCCACCCTTCAACCTCTTTAATCCAATATTTTCATAAATCCTTATCCTCCATCCCCCAATCCATTTCACCTCCCTTCCACCCCTAATCTCTTATCTCATATTATCCATATCCACTCATATACATCCACTTATCCTCATCCCCTTGCACTATAAACTTTGAAGAAAGCTTCATCCATACTATCCTACCATCCACACCCTCCATTTCCCTTATTTATTCCTTCCATCCACTATCCATAATCCTTTCTAAGTCCATCCCCCTTTCCCACATTTGATCTTGACTATCCTATCCATTTCCTCCATCCACCCTCCATTATACTATCTAAGTTCAGCCAATTTATCCATATTTTATCTTGACATCCTATCCATATCCTCCATATAATATTCCCTATCCTATTCATACCCTCCATCTTGTATCCTTCATCCTATCCAATTTCATCCACCTTTTATACCTTTTGATCTTGATAATAACTAGAGGCACTAAAATATCCATGCATGCTTTGGAAAATACAAGCCTTTATTCCCTCCATGCATATCCATTATATACTATCTTTTCATCTCATACATCCTTTATCCACCATCTCTCCACCCTTCATTCTCCCACCTCTAGTGTGTGGGAATTCAAATCCTTTGCAACATAGTCCTTGGATCCTCATGAACCTATCCCCATCCTTTAGTCCTATATATCATATCACTCTCCTCCACTCACATCCCCTATATACCATCCTTCCATCTCGTACATATTTATCACAATCGTTAATTGTACTAACTCTAGCGCAGGGAATTTCACTCCTTTGAAACATAGTTCATGGATCTTCATCCCTAAATCCCCTATATCTTATCACTATGCATCCACTCAATCCCTATATCACATATCCACATAATCTCTCCATCTTTCCATCCTTTCCCAAGTCTTGGTTCTCCCTTGTCATTGGTACCAATCTATTTTATCCTTTATCCATCTTCCAATCCCATCCCATCCAATCCATTTTTCCTTTACGCATCCTATCCAATAAATTTATCCTCCTTCCATCTGATTCAATCCATCTTATCCTCCAATTATATCATATCCAATCCATTTATCATCCTTCCATCATATTCAAACCAACTTATCCATCCAATATTATCATATCAAATTCATTTCTCCTCCACCTCCTATCCAGTCTATTTATCCTCCTTTCATCAGGTATTCAATTTGTCTTATCCTCCAATCCTATCATACCAGATCCACTATCCTCCTCCAATCATATTCAAAACATCAAGTATCCTCCAATTTTATTCTATCCAATCCATTTATCCTCCTCCCATCGTATCCAATAACACATCTCCCTTTCATCCCTATAATCTACAAATCCCAAATTACTCCAATCTAGTGCAAGAAATCCTAATCCATACAATCCCTTCTTGAAATCTAGCACATAATCCTTAATCAATCCGTCATCTTGATCCAAATTAGATAGTAATCCATTGATATAATTTTGATCCAATCACCATGATGGTATGTATCATTCCAAATCCCTTGGATGTGCATTATTTTTATTGTTAACTTTTCCATCCTCACCAATAAATCATCAATCTATCAATCCATCCATCTATTAATTTTAAGCTTGACTAGGGGAAAAATTTTGGTTTTCTTTTGGTTTGTTGTGCATGATTTATTTTTTCTTGTATGTGTTAGTGTTATTTTCATTTATCAGGTTCTTTGCATCCTATTGCTACAAAGCCATCACGGTCTTCCATTTCATGGTGTCATAAGGCATATAGTTGTATTAGACCTTTTTGATCATGTACTTGGCACATTGTCATCTTGGTTCCTCATATCTTAGTGCATAATGTCAAGTACAATATCAAATATAGGTTTCTCATAACACCATAGTATGACTTTCCTATATTCTTCTTTGATCATCCCTAGATAATTTTCCCTTTCATCTTCCATTCCATACTCTATCCATTTCAAGAGCACATATGTGTTCTTGGAACCCATATGTCCTCTCGAGGGGGCGTACCACTACCTCCTCATCCTTCCTCATCCTACCAATGACTGAAAAATCATGCTACTAGTCTTATCCCTTTTTATCCAATATGTTTTATTCTTCTTTTATATAACATAATTTCATGATACCACATCAAAGAGGAGAAAAATGTACACACCTAAATGTGTCCTTACATAATTGACCTTATTCCATCCTAGCCAATGAATAGGGAATCATGCTACTAGTTGTATGCCTTTTCATCCACTATGTTATAATCTTCTTTTATATAACATAATTTCATAATGTCACATAAAAGAGCGGAAGTGTTGGTCCCATTGAGAGGGGAGGTGAATCAGACAAATCAAAACTTAAAAACTTAAAACTAAACTCACTAATTCTCTCAATAATACTAAATACAATAAATAACCAATTCACCAAATAACTCAATAACATAAGAAACAATATATCTCATATATGTAAATCAATCATTCAAACTTAGCAACATTAGATTAACTTACATAACTCTAGATTTAACTCACCTGACACCAGATTTAATGAGGAAACCCAATTTAGGAAAACCTCTATGGGAATTGTGACCCACAATAAAAATGTACCATTATGAAGTACGTGCAGTTAAGAATTTATCATGTTAAATAATACAAACACATTTGCTAAATGTGACCCTGTTAGGAGATTTACCTCAGATCTATTAAGATCTTCACCCTGTTAGGAGTGGCCTTGTTAGAGGTCTTTAAACACTTTTTTGGAATGTCACCTAAGTCTAGGCTTTACAAATATTACTGTTAAATCTACTTGGTTAAGAGATTTATTTGTTACAAATATTAATAAGCAACAATAAACTTTGATCTGTAAATATAGAAACTACCTTTTCTTGTGTTATATCCTTTATGCTCAATTGAATACTAGCATCACATACTCCATTGATCTCTTTCTCAGACTGTAGATTCTTCAATATCTATTTCTCTGTTGTGCTCTATAAATGTTGTTCTTCAGCTTCTCCTTCTTCTTTGTTCAATTCACTAGCCTCATATTCTTTGTGTATTTATCATCCTTTATATAGACATAATTTTGCCTCTTAATCTCCTTAATTTGATTTTACTTCATTTGCACTTATTCATTCAATCATATTCTTCATATTTTTACAACTCGGTAAACCATCTCACTTTTACCTCGAAACTTGTACTTTTCTTAGAACTCTTCACAATTTAGTTTAACCGCTTGATCTTCACCTTAGATCTTCTCATTAAATTTTCCCATTCATAGATATTGTAACAAACATCATTTAATTCATTTCCTCATACATCTCATCATTTATTTTCATTAAATTTGATCTTATCATCATTTACAATCAATATACTATACTCGATAAAACTTGCTTTGAGTAAATGAATTCATTAACCACTCGATTTCTAACTTATCTTCGGTACTCGGTGCTTGGTAACTTGTGATAAACTAACATAACATTCTACTGACTGACTCAGTCTAGCTTGGTGAAGTAACTCTTTCAGTCATAACCTTAACTCATTGCAATTTCTGACTTGATCAATCAATTGTACCAATTTGATAGCATCAGATATATAGTAGAAAACAACTATATCATCATTTTCTAATCTATGTTTTTCACCCATTTAACTTCTCCTCCTAAGACATGGTAACATAATAAAAATCAATTAATCAATTGCTTGACATCAATGATAAAACAACAACTAATCTAACTATTTCTACAATCATGATACTCGGTATCACTTGGTCTTCATCATATCCATCAGATATTCATTATTTAATCAACAATTCCCCTCTTTGGCGTTGATGGAAACCACTCTAACAATGTTATAGCAATCGATGATGTCAACTCTCAAATGCATAACCGTACTCCCTCTGAGTTGATATTTTATGTTTCCACTTTGATCTCTGATCTGAATAGATTCCTCTTGGATAAATCTTTTGGTTATGTAACATATATTCTAAATCTCCTTCCTAAGTAAATATTAGCAATTCATTCTCTCTCAATATTAATATCTCCCTTAAGGATAAATGTCATCAATTCATTCTCTCCCTCTTTGACAACAATGCCAAAAAGTCATACTCCTAAAAACTTGTTCCAGTAGTTGGATTATACCTGACATGTACTCATAAATCATTACATACAAACATATTTTCACAACTTTAGGAATCACCTAAAGTGTTTCATGCTAACATCAATTCAGAAATATATATCCTAATGAAATATATAATTGATGCAACATGCCTCATGCTCTTTAGTGAACATTGGATATGGGAAGAACCCCTAATTTACCTCTGAGATACTGAAAAGAATCTTTAGGTAGTGGCTTTGTAAAGATATCAGCCAATTGTTCCTTTGAATTCACATATTCCAATTTCACATTCTTCTCTTGAAATAGTTCTCTCAAGTAGTGATACTTGATAGAAATGTGCATGGTCTTTGAATGCATAACCATGTTATTTGATATATTAATAGCACTTGTATTATCACAAAAAATAGTAATCAGATCTGTGATGTCTTCTTGCAAACCTTCAAGTAATTTATTAATCCATACTATGTTTGCACAATTCATAGAAGTAGTAACATATTCAGCCTCGACAGTAGACTGTGAACTATAAATTTGTTTCTTGCTCATCCATGTAACCAATCTTTCACCTAGAAAGATTGCGCCTCCACTAGTAATTTCTTTGTCATCAACATTTCCAGCCCAATCTGCATTAGTGTAGACTTGCAAATCAAAAGTACCTCCTTTTTGTACAATAAACCAAACTCTTATGTGCCTTTCAGATATCTCAATTTTTTTACCGCAGACATATGTGTTTCCTTCAGATTAGAAGAAAATCTTGCAACGATTCTAACAACATGTGCTATACCATGTCTGCTGTGAATACCATATTGCAATTTACTAATCATGGATTGGTAAAGAGTATTATCCATCTCTTGTGTTTCATCCTCTTTAGATAATTTACATCCAGTAACCATAGGTGTTCCAATAGGTTTGGAATCTTCCATACCAAAAGTTTTAAGAATCTCTTTGATATACTTGGCTTGTGTAATATAGATTCCTCTAGTAACTTGTTGTATCTGTAGACCTAAAAATAACTTAATCTCTCTGATCATTGACATCTCAAACTCTTTTCTCATTTCATTAGCAAATCCTTTACATAAAGTGTCATTACCTCCAAAAATAATATCATCAAAATTTTTTTTAGCAATCAAAACTTTATTATCATTGTCACATTTCAAGTAAACATTACTATTATCACTTGTTCTTTGAAATCCTATTTTAATTAGACAAGAGTGCAATCTCTCATACCATGTTCGGGTTGCTTGCTTCAAACTATATACAACTTTATGTAGCTTACATACGTTGTTCTTGTTTGTGTTCTCAATAAATCCTTCTGCTTGCTCAATGTATACTTATTCTTCAAGTATCCCATTAAGAAATGTAGACTTAACATCCATCTGATATACCTTGAATCCTTTGTAAGAAACATATGCTAGAAGTATTCTAACTCCTTCAAGTAGGAACAGATGAAAAAGTCTCTCCATAGTCAATTCCTTCTTCTTGTGCATAACCTTTGCAAACCAATCTACCTTTATTTCTGATAAATTCTCCATGCTCATTCAGTTTATTTCTGAAAATCTACTTAGTACCAATAACATTTTTATCTTTGAGCCTAGGTACTAATGTCCATGTCTTGTTCTTCTCAAATTGATCATACTCTTCTTTCATTTCTTTCATCCAATCTTGATTATCTAGTGCAGCCTTAACTTTCTTAGGCTCAGATATAGATATCAAACATGTATTATCTCATACCTTTCTTCTAGTCGTCACTCCAGCATCCTTATTTCCAATAATATTTCTTGGGGAATGGTCCCTTCTCACATATTTTCCAAAATAGGCTCGGTAGCTCTCAGTTATTCAATATCAACATTCGGTTGTAACTCCTTGTTCATCTTCCTCCTCACTAGGTTCTCTCGGTAAGGTATCAAGGACATCAAGTTGTACATATACAAACTTCTCATAATCTTCAGGTTCCTTCTTACTATCCTCATCATTCTTTTCTGAAAATTCATCAATTTGCACTTTCCACCATTTTTTTATTAACCTTGTTCAAACATTTGTAAGCTTTACTCCTTGTAGAATATCCTAATAATATCCCTTCTCCTTTTGAATCAAACTTTCGTTCTCTAGAATCTTTTAGAATATAGCATAAATGCTACCAAAAATTTTAAAGTAACAAACATTAGGTTTGTGTTCATACCATATTTCACAAGGTGTCTTCTTAGTACCTTTCTTCATTTGTACTCAGTTCAATGTATAACTAGAAATACTCACAACTTCTCTCCAAAAGTTCCGTGACACTCCTTTTTCAATCATTAGTGTCCTAGCACAATCAACAATAGATCAATTTCTTCTCTCAACAATCCCATTCTGCTGTAGTGTCCTTGGTGTTGATGATTGTCTCTTAATTATATTCTTATTACAAAACAATGTAAACTCATCAAAAGTAAACTCACCTCCTATGTCAAATCTCAGACATTTCAACTGTCTTCGATTTTGTTTTTCAACTCGGGCATTATACCACTTAAAAATTTGAAATGCATCATATTTTTCTTTTAAAAATATTATAGACATCATTCAAGAATAATCATCCACAAATAAAATAAAATATTTATCTCCATAATAACTTTGAGTCCTCATGAGTCCACATAAATCAGTGTGAACTAAATCCAAAATTCCTTGTGTAACATAAGTCTTGCTTGCAAAACTAGATTTAATCATCTTACCCATCTGACATTCTCTGCACATACCATTCTCTAGTTTTTCTAATCTCAGTAGTCCTCTTACTCTTCTCTTCTTACTCACTTTGATTAAGTTGTCAAAATTAACATGACACAACCTTTTGTACCATAACCAAACATATTCAAATTTAGAAAATAGACAACTCTTCATAGAAGTATCAAGATAAAATAAATTACCTTTAGATTGTTCTCCAATAGAAATCAGATTATCCTTCTAATCAAATACTTTCACCC
This sequence comes from Thuja plicata, assembly GCA_018584345.1. Classification (NCBI taxonomy): domain Eukaryota; kingdom Viridiplantae; phylum Streptophyta; class Pinopsida; order Cupressales; family Cupressaceae; genus Thuja; species Thuja plicata. The sequence continues at coordinate 3,719,528 of MU226267.1, read as the reverse complement.
TTCCATATTCAAATTCTAGTCAGTGACCTGTATTGTTTAGTTGTGCAAAACTCAACATATTATACTTTAATCCTTCGACCCAATAAATATCATCACATCTTGTGTTATTCATTAGAATTATATATCCTTTTCCTTTCATAGGATATGGAGCATCATTACCAAATCTAACATAACCTCCATCATGATTTTCCAAGGAAATAAACTTAAGTGTGTCACCAGTCATGTGATGTGAACAACCACTAACTATAATCCATGTTTTATTCTTACTTACTTGTGATATTAGGGCTCTAGGTTCTTCTTCATTAGAATAATCTTTCATAGCAATATGAGAAAATTCATTTCCATCATCACTATCAAAAGAATCATCATCACTTAGTCCTTCATTAGAAATATGACAAGATTTCTTACCTTTGTTTTTGTAGTCTATATATCTCTTGAATCTGTTTTCTCTTTTGTCCTTATCTCTATTATCTTTCTTTTCTTCTGTATCTTTCTCTAGACAGTTAGATGCATAGTGACCAACTTTATCACAATTAAAAAATTTCAAGGGTAACATGCCTTGGTATTTTCCTTTGCCTCTTTGTAGCCTTCTAGCCAACAAAGCTTCAAATTATCTTTCATTCTCATCACATTCAGTAAATAACTCTTCAAGTCCTTCAGTGCAACTATAAAATTTATCACTAGCACCGCTCAAATATCCATCTCTAGCAGCAAATTCCCTAGCTTTTCTAGTCTTTAAAGTAGACTTAAATGCAGATTCAATCTTAGAAGTAGCAGGAAAAATATTATCAAAATCATTTATCTCAAATGTAGTCAACTTACCAATAGTAGCATCCAGTGAAACATTCATATGGGTTATAGATCTTATCTCTTGTATACCAGATACACGAATAAAATAACTCGTTGGAAGGGTTCTCAACATTTTTCTTGTAACATCATCCTCTGTTATGATCCCACCATCTCCTTTGATATAATTAATAGTCTCCTTAAGTCTTGTACTATACTGTATTATGTTCTCTCCTTCCTTCATCCTCATAGAGTCAAGTTTTTCTCTTAAAATTTATGCTTTAGCCTTCTGAACATGTTGATCTCCACCATAGGTAAAAATCAGCTTATCCCACATTTGTTTCAAAGTTGTGCAGCCATTAAGCTCATCATATTCCTGGTCAGTAAGTTTAGAAGCAATATCAATCATGACTTGTGTGTGTTCATGTCTCTATCTTTGCTCACTGATAGTCATAGGTATAGTAGTCGGTGCTACATATTCATTATCAATAAAGTGAAGTGAATACTCTCCTACTCCAAACACATGAAACCTCATTCTACTTTTCCATGTAGAGAAATGATCCCTATGCAGCTTTGGTGCTTGCCTCTTATACATCTTTAGATCTTGATTCAAGTTATTTCAAACTTATCACTTCAGAGTAACTGAGCTCTAATACCAATTGTTGGTCCTAGTGAGAGGGGGGGTGGTGGTGAATCAGATAAATCAAAACTTAAACACTTAAAATTAAACTCATTGATTCACTTGAACTAATACTTAATACAGTAAATAACCAATTTACCAAATAACTCAATAACATAAGCAACAATACATCTCATATATGTAAATAAATCATTCAAACTTAGAAACATCAGATTAATTCATATAACTCCAGATTTAACTCAGTTGACACTAGATTTAACGAGGAAAACCAAATTGGGAAAAACCTTTGTGGGAATTGTAACCCACAATAAAAATATACCCTTCTGAAGTACGGTCGGTGAAGAACTTATCTTGTTAAAGATTAAAAACACATTTGTTAAATGTGACCCTATTAGGAGATTTACCTAAGATCTGTTAAGATCTTCACCCTGTTAGGATTGGCCTTGTTAGAGGTCTTTAAACACTCTTTTGGAATGTCACCTAAGTCTATGGTTTACAAATAGGACTATTAAATCCGCTCAGTTAAGATATTTTTCTATTAAAAATATTAATAAGAAACAATAAATTAAATCGATCAGATTTCCACAATCCATTGAATTTAGAGTTGAATTTCTGGCTTAGATTATGTATATTTTTTAGTATCAACATTTCGGATCACTCTCTGTGATCCATCATCAGGATATAAGAGTAGAGAGCAATAAGGAAATGTAAAATAAGATGCAGACTGGGCCTCTCTTAAAAGATAAAAGAAGGGCTGGGGTGAGAAAGAAGGCATGAAAAATAAGGGGGGAAAATGGAATAACAGACTACCTAAGAGCAAAAAAGAAACAAAACTAATAATAATAATAATAAAGATTAAAGAGGAACAAAAAGTAAAATACATATATATATATATATGTATATATTATTAAAGAGGAACAAAA
>MU226267.1:3699278-3716202 GCA_018584345.1 Thuja plicata | reverse complement strand
ATCCCGATTTAGGTTAATGGGGTGGTAGTTGATTTCTATGGCTTCCTTAAGCTTCCTCTTGAAATAGTTGTCCTCCTTGGCTAAGATCTGGGTGTTCTCCAAACAAATATGATGTTTGGTGGAGGACGAGTGTTCAGTCAAGGTAGATTTTTGGACCCTATCATGCCTGATGTTAGCACAATGCTCTTTGATTTTGGTGTTGAAAGAGCATCCTATTTCACCTATATAGGGTGTACCACAGGAACAAACTACCTTGTAGACTCTAGAGTCTAAGAGAGAGTCTTTGGAGTCTTTCAGAGAGGGAAGACGATTGTTTAACTTAGAGATGGGTTTGAAGGCAATGCGAAGACCCTTCCTAGTAAGGATTTTTGCAATTTTTTGGGAGATGCCATCCACGAAAGGAAGAGAGGCCCGCAAAGGAGGTTGGGTTGGGGTGGGTTTAGGAACGGAGATGGAAAGGTAGAAGGACTTGGCTTGGTTGAGAGCCTTGGAAATTTTCTTATGAGAATATACTTAGGTTTTGATGTATGTATATATATACATATGTATGTATGTATATATATAGATATGTGTATATATATACATATATACATATGTGTATATATATACATATATACATATGTGTATACATACTTACATACATATGTATATATATATATGTGTGTGTAGATATATACATGTGTGTATATGCATGTGTATATATGTACATGCATATGTGTATATATATATATGTGTGTGTGTGTGTAGATATATACATATGTATATATATATATATATCTTTTACTTTTTGTTCCTCTTTAATCTTTATTATTATTATTATTATTTTTATTATTATTATTATTTTTGTTGCTTTTTTTCTCTTAGGTAGTCTGTTATTCCTTTTTTCCCCCTTGTTTTTTGTGCCTTCTTTCTCACCCCAGCCCTTCCTTTATCTTTTAAGAGAGGCCCAATCTGCATCTTATTTTACATTTCCTTATTGCTCTCTGCTCTTATATCCTGATGATGGTTCATGGAGTGTGATCCGAAATGTTGATGCTAAAAAACATACACAATCTAAGCCAAAAATTCAACTCTAAAGAAACAATAAACTTTGATCTGTAAATATATAAACTACCTTTTCTTGTGTCAAATCCTTTATGCTCAATTGAATACTAGCATCACATACTTCATTGATCTCTTTCTTAGACTGTAGCTTCTTTAGTCTTTGTTTCTCTGTTCTGCTCGGTAAATGTTGGTCTTCAGCTTCTCCTTCTTCTCTATTCAATTTTCCAGCCTCATGTTCTCTATGTATTTCTCATCCTTTATATAGACATCATTTTTCCTCTTAATCTCCTTAATTTGATTTTCCTTTATTTTCACTTAGTCGTTCGATCATCTTCTTCATATTTTACAACTCAATAAACCATCTCACTTTTACCTCAGAACTTGTACTTTTCTTGGAACTCTTCACAATTTATTTTAACCACTTGATCTTCGCCTCAACTATTCTCATTGAATTTTCCCATTCATAGATCTTGTAACAAAAATCATTTAATTCATTTTCTTATCCATCTCATCATCACTTCACATTAAATTTGATCTTATCATGCCATTTACAATCAATATCCTGTACTCGGTAAAACTTGCTTTGCAACTCGGTAAATTACTTCATTCACTTCTCGGTGTCTAACTTGTCTTCGGTGCTTGGTAACTTGTGACCGACTCACATAACATTCTACTGACTGACTCAGCCTAGCTTGGTAAAGTAACTCTTTCATTCACAACCTTAACTCGTTGCAGTTTCTGACTTGATCAATCAATTGTACCAATTTGATAACATCGAATATATAGTAGAAAACAACTATATCATAATTACTTCATCATTGTCTGATCTGTATTTTTCACCTATTTAACTTCTCCTCTTAAGATATGGTAACATAATAAAAATCAATTAATCAATTGCTTGACATCAATGACAAAACAACAACTGATCGAACTATTTCTACAATCATGATACTCAGTATCACTCGGTCTTCATAATCTCCATGAGCTATTCATTTGTTAATCAACAATCCTCATCCTACCAATGACTGAAACATCATGCTACTAGTCTTATCCCTTTTTATCAAATATGTTTTATTCTTCTTTTATATAACATAATTTTATGATGCCATATCAAAGAGGAGAAAAATGTACACACCTAAATGTGTCCACACATTAACATAATTGACCTTATTCCATCCTAGCCAATGACTAGGGCATCATGCTACTAGCTGTATCCCTTTTCATCCAGTATGTTTTAATCTTCTTTTATATAACATCATTTCATAATGTCACATAAAAGAGGGGAAAGATGTAGACACCTAAATGTGTCTACTCATGAACACAATTGACCTTATCCTATCCTAGCCAATTAAATAAATATTATTTATATATTTAATTATCCATTACCTTTACCCTACCCTTAATTAAATGAATTTACATTTATTTAATTACATCAAGCATTCACCTTTATCCCTCACCTTTAATTATATAAATTTATATTTTTTTAATCTTAGCCTATTCCTCCTAAATTTTCATTACTACCAATTAATTAAACGTAACCTACAACCTAATACCCTCATTTCATCCTAAATCCTACCCGCTAACTAATCCTTGATTAATTAGGCTAATACCTTAATTCCTACCTTCATTAACATTTCCTACAATTTAAATTTGTCTCATGCATGTGAGCACATTCCTTGAATTTTAAATTATCCCCACATATAGCCACCTTGAGCCACCTTGCACATGTGTATCCATCTTGATCCACCCTAATCACACATGCATAGCCAACTTGAGCCACTCTAATCACCTACTTGTATGCATTGGTCACTTTCCTCCCTTTTTTGAATGTTTTATCACACATGTGAGAGAAAAACCTCACCTCTTGCATGGTGAACTTCCTTACCAGATGGCTTCCACCTCACCTTCTCCATGAAATCCTATCCATCCATTTCTTTGAAAATAATAATTTGAAGCCTTCTCCCTATTCAAAAAGCATCTATATATGCTATTGTTATGCTATTAGGTTTATGAGAAACTAAATTTCTTCATCAACAATATCAACACTTCGAGGTTTGCATGTTCTTATTAAGTAGGCTTATTTTGTTTCTTATTCTCTCTCATGAAAATTTCATGCATATTAATATATCATTTTGAGGTTTTCATGTTCATGTTTGAATAGGATTAGTTTATATGCTTGTTCTCTTTTTATAATATTTCCATGCAATAAATGTCCATCTTATCTTTTGGATTGATGTGGTTACTGCTCTCAAGGGGAGCAATGAAGGTCACATTTTTTTAGTTGTTGGAAAGGTGTTGTAGAGATGATTTATGCCTGATAGGGGGAGTGTTGTAGCTTCCAGAGATATACCTAAAAATGGGAGAGCTATCTGGAGAAGTAACAAGAATAGTTTCAGTGGTGTGCCCTTTTTCCTTAATGTCAAAGGGGGAGAGAGGTATACCTAAGAGAAAATAAAATACATAGAAATGAAGAGGAGAATTGCACAAGTGTTTCCATAAATGAAAAAGTGGAAAACATCATTAGAAATATATGTTTAGTGTTGTCATTGATGTCAACTAGCTATTTTCATAGATCCAACTTGATGAAGAGTTGTCTTTCTTGATGTGTGGAAGTTGATAGAGGTCTAAAAATGAGTGATCATATGTTGTAATATCTAGTGATAATAGTGAGTGAATATGTGGTGTTTCTGAAAGGTAGAAGTATGATAAGTTGCAGGAAAGAGTATTTGAATTCCTTATGGGAGAATGTATTGCACTGCTCCAAATAAGAAGTTGGTGTCTTGTGGCTCTAGAGTTAATATGTATGTTCTATGGATGTTGCACTATCTCATTTTGAGGTCCACATAAGCTCAGAGGTTGAAGTTATATTTTTTTGTTTGTTGATATTGAGGTTGGTTGTCAGGATTGGTTAGGTTTACTCTAGAATATGCTACACATTAATGTTTCAAGGTGTGTGGTTTGTTGGACATGTTTAAAAGGTTTATCAAGTGTTTTAGTTTTGAAATCTTATTTTGGCTTTCTTTACAAGTGAAGATATGTTGCTTTATGTTCAACATCATTGTATTTGTTGGTCTATGACTGAATGAGTGGATTATGTTGATTTGATTAATGACCTTTTAGAATAGGTATGATTTTAAGAAAGGGCTAAGAGTTTTTTATGGATATTGTTGTGTCATGTTTAGATCTACTTTGAGTTATGTGTATTGGAGAATATTTTTGAGCCAACTAGTTAACATGTTCTAAGGTCTTGCTACACATTAAACCCAAAGCTCAATTTTTAGAAAATGTACTCTTGACCACCTCATGAACAAGAGGAAGAAGAAAAAGAAGAGTAATGGTGTACCAAAAAGTTTTATCAAGAATTACATAAAGAAAAAAAAAGGAAAACAAACCTAGCTAGCATTTTGCAAGACACATGCTTGCATGGAGTTATCGCCACAGAAGAATTATCAACATTATCAAGGGAATATATGAATTCATGTTGTAGGCTACAATATGCCAAGATAAAAATTCATTGTTTCTTGCTTGGTAACTTGAAGGTGGTGGGTGTGACTAGCACATCTGTAGCAAGAAATTATGAACTTTTATCACCTTTGAAATTATAGATCATGGTTGTAGAAGAAGCTACATAACTTTTAGAGTGGTCAAATCCTTGGATGTTTAAATCCTTGAATGGTTAAATCCTTGAATTAAGCATCTGATACTTAGAGGCGATCATAAGAAGATAAGGCCATCTGTGGCATCTCTTGTTCTTGCAAATAGTCACAAGTTAGATTTCTCAATATTTGAAAGGCTTGTAACAAGTGGGTTAGAATATAAAACTTTGGAGGTGCAGAGGAGAATGAGACCTAAAATATCAACCCCTTTAGTATCAAAATTTTATCATATGTTGAAATATCACCCATCTATTTACCAATTCCTTGATGTTAAAGGTGTTATGAGTAATGCGTTGTGTTAGAGTAATAGACCTTTTGGGTTATTAGTTAAATCATTTTGATCTAATTACTAACTCACCTATTCACTCTAGTTGCTTAAGCTAACCTTAGGGTTTTCCTTTTAGGGTTTCATGATTCCTTTTTAAGGAATCACCTCTTTTTATTTCATAACGGAGATATTATTCATAATAGATTCATTCTTTTGAATGTGAACATGATGCCTCTCATCTTTTGGCCTCCATAGTTTTCTTCCCCTTTTGTTCTTTTGCTTCTTCCATGTGACAGGGTTATGCATGCAGGTGTTCTTGGTAGATTATTTTTTCACCTAATCTAACATGGTATCAGAGCCATCCTATGAATCTCTATTCATGTTTTGCTGAAGTGTTTTAGAAGTAAGAGGTTTTCAAGTTTTCAGAGTTTTTTTATGTGAATTTAGAGGTGGGCTTTGTTTCTGGTCACTTTGGGCTCAAATGGACATCTCCATTGAGCTTAGAGCACCCAAAAACCTTAGAATCCATATAAAACTTGTCCATTTTGGACAACGTGGCTCTAAGGCAAAAAAAATTTGGTTTCCAAGGCCGTACGGGCACGGAAATCAAGGAAAAAAATTAAAAAAAAACCATTTTTCTTGGTTTTTTGCCATTAAAAAAAATGTAGCCCGCCTTATTATAAAGGTGCCATCGTAGCACCACCGACGCTTCACTGCGGCCAGCATCGCCGACCGCTGCTCCTCCGCGCACCGGCACTGTCGATCACCGACCCACCGCCACCTGGCCCATCGCCGACCCAACACCACCCGGCCCCGCCGCCGACCCTCCTCCACCCGGCTCTGCCGCCACCCGATTCCACCACCATGTGCACCACCCATCAGGTTTTAGCCTTGCGGGCTTCTCTTTACACACCGCGGTCACATTGGTGAGGGCTCCGCCCTTCAGCCCCCTGCGCGCCATATGCCCAGGGGCTAGGATTTTTTATTTGGAGCCCTTTTTTGCCTCTATTGGTATTTTAGCTCTATCTAGAGAAAATAGAGGTCTTTTTTCAACTTCTTTATATCGTTAGAAAACTCTTTTCGATGATGGAGGTTGGGGTTTTGGGTTCTTCCATTTTGACAGTATTTTTTGTTGTCAAAGTCTGATGTTTGTTTTTGCCTTCCGGGAGCTATATCTTGCTCATACGGACTCATTTTTTAGCAAACTAGATATCGTTAGAAAGCTAGTTCAGTGAGTTTTTCAGTGGCAGGGGTCTTTTCTCTAGATTCTACTCTAGGTTCTTTCTCCTTTGAGTTTTGCACTTTCGCACTCTGGCAGATTACTTGGGTTCTACAGGTCCTGAGATCTCTTCTTCTATTCTTCTAGCTCACTCTTCTTTCTGACTTTTTGAGCATTATATACTTCTCTTCTATAGCATTCTTTTTTCTATAAATTCACTAAGATAAAGTGTCGGCTGTTGCATATCTGGGATCTTATACACCTTGTGTTTATTTGTACTCGCACTCAGTTATAAAGTTCCATGGGGGGGTTATGATGTTTTGCCTTATGTGCTCATCCACCTTTGTCAAGTGAGTGTACCTTCCATGACATTTTCCCCATGTTGTGTGTCTAGAAGATCATTTCTTCTGATTCGACACTGCCCTTTATCCTGTGCTTGTACCTTCTTCTGCTCTATGGGTGTTCCTGATCCTTCTTCTTGTAGTTGTTTCTGGCATTGCATTTTAATGTTCCTATCACACCTCTCCCTGTTTAGCATTAAAGGGGGGTTCACCTGTTGGTTCTATTGCTTCCTTGGTTCGGTTGAGTGATCTACGTATTTAGTTTTTGTTCCTATGTACTAGGTGGATGTAGTGGCTAGGCACCTATGCATTTCGGTGAGATGGATCATCTACTATATAGACACTCGTTCATTCCTACTTTTGGAGGTCACCTCTTCTATTGATCAGCTCTTCAGACCTTGTCTTCTCTACCTGGTCATGCACTATTTCAATAGGGGTTCCAACAGTTACTTCTGACAGTGTTTGCAGCTTCATGCTTCGGAGATGTTATACATGCTCTTTCTTGTTCCTTTCTTTGGGACATTTTTCCTAGATTGAAGGTTTTGTTTCCTTCATTTAGTTTATCTCCTTTTGGGGTAGCATTTTCCCACTGGGTTTTCTCTATTTCCCCGCTTTACAAAGATTTCTTGTACTTACTTACCTGATCATGCCTTTGTTGCCGAGACCCATCTTTCTTGCTTTCTACAGTAGTCTCCTAGGTTTTGGCTTCTCCCTAAGCTTATCTTAAGGGTGGTGTTAGAGTAATAGACCTTTTGGGTTATTAATTAAATCATTTTGATCTAATTACTAACTCACCTATTCACTCTAGTTGCTTAAGCTAACCTTAGGGTTTCCCTTTTAGGATTTTGTGATTCCTTTTTAAGGAATCACCTCTTTGTATTTCATAATGGAGATATTGTTCATAATAAATTCATTCTTTTGAATGTGAACATGATGCCTCTCATCTTTTTGCCTCCATAGCTTTCTTCTATTTCTGTTCTTTTGCTTCTTCCATGTGACAGGGTTATGCATGCAGGTGTTCTTGGTAGATTAGTTTTTCACCTAATTTTGTATTTTATAACGGAGATATTGTTCATAATAGATTCATTCTTTTTAATGTGAACATGATGCCTCTCATCTTTTTGCCTCCATAGTTTTCTTCTATTTATGTTCTTTTGCTTCTTCCATGTGACAGGGTTATGCATGCAGGTGTTCTTGGTAGATTAGTTTTTCACCTAATCTAACATGTTGTTTATTGATCATCACAATCCTGAAGATCCATCTCAGTTTGGAAGCATATCTAATGATGTGGAAGATGGCATAGTGGTTCAGTTTTGCATGTATTTAACCAACTTTTTTTGCTACAAGCCACCAAAAATTACTATTCAGACAATGTACAGAGCTCAAATAGACCTTATCATAACAAAAATAGGAATCTCATATGATTTTTCAAGAAGAAAATAGTACATAAATGCATCTAACAAGTGGGTACCTAATAAGAACACAATTGATCTCGATAAATATGTTCCAAAAGTAAGAAGTATAGATGAATTATAGGGAGAAGAAAGCAATATCATATTGCTTTCTTTGGCAAGAAACACCATTCCTAATTTGAATATAAAAACATAAAAAAATATAGAATTTCTTAACATTCCAAACATAATTAGTGTTTTCCTTTCCAGGGCTAGAATTGGTCTGTACATCTTGGGAAATGTAAACTACTCACAAACAATTCTCTAGTGTGGAGTGATATCATAAAGCATTTTACAGATAATGGGTATGTTGGTAAGGAATACCACCATATTTTCATAAACATCCAGATGATGTTTGACCTATTGTTACTTTTAGAAATCATAAAAAAGAATTAGAGAAAATGAAAGAATTCAAGTGTGAGTGCATGAAAGGAATTTACCAAGTTCACCAAGAGAGATAGTGAGGAATTGATACAAAGAATCAAGCCAAGAGATCACCAAAATGCTCCAAGAACCAAGACAAGAACACAAAGATTTGAAATGGGAAAAAAAAATAAAAACCCCTTGTGAAGAATATGATTATGGCACAAGGCCTAAATAATGAGAGAAATGAGCTCAATACAATATTGAGATCAAGATGAGAATGTGAGGAGAAGTGAGAAAGAATAGAAGATTATTAGAGCAAGTGTGTGAGAGGCATCTCTTAAGTAGAGATGAGTGGAGGAGTTTGCATGTAACTCTCATCTTCTATGCATGCCACATTCACATTGCGTGTGTGTGCCAAATGTGAGATTTCTCTTAAGGAGGAATATCTAATTTCCTTATTAAAGGAATTACAAAATTGTGACATTTTCTCCTACTTGGACTAGAGGACAAATACAAAAAAGGATACCTTGGTTTATCCTTTAATTACATAGTTTCAACCAAGGAAAGATTAAATTCTAACACCCCCTTTAATCTTTACTTGTGGGATTTACATCAAGGGGTATCAAACCCAAATTGTTACAATGAAATTCAAATTTCTCTCTAGAAAGAGACTTTGTCAAAATATCTGCAACTTGATCTTCACCCTTGCAGTAGATGAGTGAAACTTTCTTTTTTTCAATTTTTTCTCTAATGAAGTGGTGGTGGAGAGAAATATGCTTTGACTTTACATGGTAAAATGGATTCTTTGCCAAGGCTATTGCACTTTGATTATCATAATATAAAGGTGTAGGTTCATGATGAGGTAGACCCAAATATTCAAGAATTCTTCTAAGCCATAAGGATTCTTTGGACGCATTGGTACAACTTTTGTATTCAGCTTCAATAGAACATAGTGAAACAACTTGATCTTTTTTACTTTTGCAAGATATAGCGCCTGAACCAAGAAAAAAAAAAACCCAAAAGTAGATTTCCCATCACTGGGGTCTCCACCTAAATCTAAATCAGTAAAGCCTTTTAATGTAAAATCAGAATTAGCATCATAAAATAAACCCACATCAAGAGTACCTTTAATATATCTTAATATTCTTTTAGCGATTTTGAAGTGTGTTTCTTGAGGTTTGGACATAAATCTTGAGACTAAACCAACACTAAAAGATATATCAGGTCTAGTGAGAGTTAGATAATTTAAACTTTCAACAAGTTGTCTATAAGGAGTAGCATCTATAAATAGATTTTCCATATCTATCATTATCTTAGTTCCTAATTCACATGGAATTGAAACATGATTAGCATCATTCATATGAAATCTATCAAGAAGATATTTAGCATATTTACTTTGAGAAATAAAAATACCCTTAGGGGTTTGCCAAATTTGCATTCCTAAGGAATGATGTAGAAGTCCTAAATTAGCCATTTGAAATTTTTGGTTAAGTTGAGAATTAATATCAAAAATTAAATGGTTAGAACTTGAAGTAAGAATCGAATCATCAACATAAAGAATAATAATAATGATGTCATTTTCAATATGCTTGATATACAAGTTAGGATCATTTTACTTCTAGAAAAACCTTGAGAAAGAAATAAAGCATTGATTTTAGAATACCATTCTCTAGGAGATTGTTTTAAACCATAGATAGATTTCTTTAGCTTACATACAAGATGTTCATTACCTTCTTTAATAAAACTAGGAGGTTGAGACATATAGATTTCTTCATGCCAATCACCATTTAAAAAAGAACTTTTAACATCCATTTGGTGAATAGGCCAATTCATTTTAGCAGCTAAAGAAAGAACAACTTTAATAATAGGCATTTTTGCAACAGGAGCAAAGGTCTCATTATAATCTATTCCTTCAACTTGAGAGAAACCTCTTGCTACTAGTCTAGCTTTTTAAACTTACTAATTTCATTATTTGCATTCAACTTAGTTTTATATAACCATTTACATTAAACAAAATTTTTGCCATGAGGTAAAGTAACTAAATCCCAAGTATTATTAGAAATTAAACTATCGTATTCATCTTGCATAGAATTTTGCCAATGAGGTTGATTTTTAGCTTGAGAAAAAGTTTGAGGATCTTTAGAATGCATAAGAGAAGACATCAAAGCATGATTGCAATAATTAAGTCTCCTAATTAAGTCCACCCATTCTAGTAATATAATCATCACCTTCATGAAGTAAATATTTAAACCATTTAAGATTTCTATTAGAAGTAATGGAAATATCACTATGAGGAGTAAATTCATCATTTTCATCATCACTATGAGGATTAAATTAATCATTATCATCATGAACAACATTATCACTATCATGAGAAAAATTATCACTAGGAGGAGTAGAAATATTCTTACCACCACCACCACCACCACCACCACCACCACCATCATCATCATCATCATATTTTTTAATACTATTAGGAATAGAGATAGGTGCATTAGGAGTAGGGTTTAGAATAGGAGGTTGGTCTTCCAAGAGATCAATAATACCCTCTTTAAATTCATCATCTTTGACCTTGGACAATCATGAACTTCATTTTATGCAATAACAACATCTCTTGCAATATGTACCTTGTTAGTAATAGGATCATAAACTCTATAACCTTTAGTAGATTCATCATACCCAACAAAAGTAAAGGAAGAAGATTGAGAATCAAGTTTATGCCTTTTTTTAGGTGTTTGAACATAAGCAATAGATCCAAAAATATTCAAATGTTGTAAATTTGGTTTCCTACCAGACCAAGCTTCCTCATGAGTTATATTTTGCAAAGCTTTAGTAGGATTTCTATTAAGAATATAAGTTGCACAAGCCATTGCTTCAGTGCAAAACTTGTAATGCATATCTTTAGCATGTAACATACATCTAGCCATTTTCACAATAGTTCTATGCTTCCTTTCCACCACACCATTTTGTTGTGGTGTATAAGGAACAGTAAGCTGATGTTTTATACCAAAAGATCTTAAGTAAGAACAAAAAACATTATTAACATATTCAACACCATTATCTGTTCTAAGTATTTTAAGTTTAGAACCAGATTGCCTTTCCACAAACATACGAAAGTCAGAAAATGTGTCAACTACTCGATCTTTAGTATGCAAAAAATAAATCCAAATTCTTCTAGTAAAATCATCCACAAAGGTTAGAGCTTACTTTGAACCTTCTATGGATATTCTCCATTGGACCCAAAAGATCACTATGAATAAGATGTAACTTATGAGATGCCCTCCATGAAGTACCATGAGGAAAGGGCTCCCTTTTCACTTTGCCACTCATGTACTCTGTGCATGTAAGTTTAGATGGAACAATATGGGGTAATCCTTCAACCATGTTAGATTTTTGCATCAAAGTAATATAATCAGAATTCAAATGGCCAAGCCTTTCATGCCATACATTGAAATCAATATTGACTTTCAAAGAGTACCTTGAAGAGGCAAACTCATATAATTTAAACAAGTTATCATGATCCATCTTAGCATTAGCAACAACATAATCAGTGTTAGGATCAATAATATAACACATTCTTATGAAATTCAACTTTGTAATCTTGGCATAGTTGAGCAACTGAAAGAAGATTAGATTTCAATTTAGGAACATAAAGAACATTGTGTAACTTTCCATTTGGAACATTAACATCACCAAAATCATCAACTTTGCAACTATGATCATTAGCTAATTGAATAGGAACATTAGTAGTATTAGGGGCCAAAGAATCAAATAATTCTCTATGAGATTTAACATGATGAGAAGTGCCACTATCAATAATCCATTCTAATGCATGAGAAGTTTTATAACAAGTAGTAAAAGCACAACGAGATTGATTACCTTGAGATTTAAAGTTAATTTGATTATTGTTATTAATGGGCTTCTTATCATTTTGCTTTTTAAAACAAACATTAGTTAAGTGACCATCTTTACAACAATAAGTACAATCTAGTTTTCTATTTTGTTGATTATTGTAATTATTGTTATTATTGTTGTATGATGGCCTAGAATTAGACCTGTTGTTTGAATAATAATTATTATGATTATTGTTTTTTGAATAACCATGATTATGATTATTATTGTTACGATAGTTATTGTTGCTATTGGAATAATTATTATGATGATTATTGTGTATGATGAAATCTTCTATCTGTTGGGGGCAAGCTCAAACATAAAAACATTAGTGGATTAGCACATATAGATCATAGAATGAACAAGAACCCAACAAGACTCAATTATAACATTGGATTGAGCCAAAAATAAGTAAATTGCATGCTATTACTACTTGTTTTGATTTTCTCTTTTGGATGATTGTGGGTGTGCTCTCTCAACACACACAAATGCGATGGATCCCAAAGTGGAATGATTAAAATTGATGCAAGATTGGATGAAGGGAGAAGGATCCAAGAACTAGTATGGAGTAACTAGTCTCAAACTTCTCCAAATGATTAAACTACTATAATTGAAATGTAATACAATGCAAGAAACTATGATTGATTTTGGCCAAAAGAACTTAACATGTGATTTCTAAGTGATTTAAGCTTGAAAACATGAAACTAGCAATGAAAACAACTATGAGATTCTAAAGAAATTCTAGCATAATAAGAATGCACAATGAGAGATGAAAAATGAAGAGGAGAAGGCCTCTATTTATAGAGTTTTGGGAGAGAAGAGGAGGGCTTGGATGAGGTGGCATCTATGTGGCATCCACATAAGAGCCACATAAGGGACACATAGGCTTGAAGGGATGGCCAATTTTGAGTCAAACTTGGCATTAAATGTTGAGTGGCTCAAGATTTCCAAGTGGGGGACAAAATTGTAAGAGGAATTTAAGAGGGATGGGTGCCCATTTTGGAGATAATTTCCCCATGTGGGTGATCATTCCATTAGCCTTAATAAGGTTAGGAATCACCCTTTAAGTATGATCAGAAGATAGTTAGGTAGGGAAACATGTTTAGGAAGTGAGGTGATGGGAGTAGAGTAGGAATAGGGTAGGCTTAGGGTAGGTTTCTAGGTTGGATTAATAGGTTTCTAGCTAGGGTTTAGATTGTAATTCAAATTAGATTTGAATAATCATAGTTTAGAAGAATTAGGAATGTGGAGGGATTTTAATAAACATAAATTTATTAAAAAGGGGATTTTATGATACAAATATATTTAAATAAAATACCTTAGAATAGTATTTGATCATTGATAAATACCAACTATGAAACTTATTTAATTGATTGAATTAAATAGTTAGAGGAATAAGAGGGAATTTAATATTAATAATAATATTTTGGACGTCTACATTTTTCCCCTCTTTGATGTGGCATCGCAAGTGACGTTACGTCAAAGACAATAAAATAAGTTGCCCCAGAGGAAGAGAGTTTCTAGGAGTCATGCCGAAGCAACGACAATATAGGGTTGTGCCCCCTTGAGAAAAGAACACAACAAAGACAATGTTGTGGGATTTTCTTGAAAAAGAATGCAACAAGGAGGAAGGGAGAGGGGGTAATAAATAGAAGCTTTCTGTAATGCAATTATGAATGCAACTAAGAATGCATTTGCAATGATGAAATTAAATGCAACTAACGAGCCTTGGGGATCCATTTATGTGAAAAATATGGAGAGCACATCCGATTTTGATATTGCAAGAGAAGGTATGCATCAGGTGCTAGAAAACACAGATGAAAAAATTCCTTTGCATGGACTAGATGCTCAAACAAAAGCACACTGTAAAAGACGCATGTATTAGTAGCCACCGGTCACAACGCACCAAGATATAGCAGATAGAGGTAGTGGTGAGTAGGTTTAAACTGACACAAAAAGATAAAATCAATAAAGAAGGCCTCATGACCAAGAAATCATTCAGTCCTAAATTCTTTCCATGAAAATGATTGATGTGATGAAGGATTTGATAAGTCGACGCTGAAAGGATGCATCCTGACGGACAAAGATTGGATTTGATGTGATTAAGAGATATTCGCTAGCAAAAGCTATGAATATAATGAGGAGCAAGGATAGTCGGTCATGAAACTGAATTGTTGAAAAACATTTTCGCAGGTGCAGGAGTCAAAACGTCACTGAAACTTGAAAACTGAGTGATGCAGAAAGAAACAATGGTTTATTGCAATATTTTGGAGGATATTTGATTTTTTTTGGAATTTTTGAATATATTTTTGATTTTTCACAATTTTTAAATGTTTTTTTGGAATTTTCTATGCATTTAAACTGTACAATAGGAACAAATTATACAAAAATATACAGTGGGAAATGGAGGGAAAAAAGTTTTCGGGGACAATGGGGGCTATAAGAGGGCTGGGGGGCTTAAAGAAGGTCATTTGTGAATAGTGATTTGGTGAAAGTTGAGCTCTGGAGTGAAAATTATGGTTGGCGAGAGGATGAAGGGGTAGTTGGGAGAGCGCGTACGAACACACGAAAGACCTGCAGAGTGTCCACTACCGGTGAGTGACTTAATGTTTACCTTGCATTTATTGTTGTCAAAGTTTTAATGCTTTTTGGGGGGTTAGGGGGGCATTAAATGTGGGTAATTAGGTTTTGGACTGGAGACGTTGATCCCCAGATCTACCTCTTCGTAGACACTGATCCCTGAACCTGCATCTCTAAAAATGTCGGTGCTAGACTGACATCTTTGAAGGCGCTGGACCTAGACCCACGTCTGTGAAGATGGCAGTCTGTGGGGGAAAGAAAGAGGAGACGCCAGTGTAAGAATCAACATTTCCAGCTGAACTGACATTTGTGCCCAAAGGGGCAGATGCCGAGGGGAAGCAAAATGGAGGGACCTGACGGGGGCCAGGGATTGGTCGGCAAAAGACCTAAGGACAAGATGCGCCATTTTAGGAGGGGTTAGGTTAGGACTAGAAGAAATATGGGCTGCCATAATGGATTTTTAATTTTTGTAGGAGTAGTTCCCACCATTGGGATCTCGGGAGCATTGTCCGCCGACCATGGAGTTGAAGTGGTAGCTCATAAAGGAGGACTAGGGATTGTTAGCAGTTGTTGGGTTAGATTATGTGCCCTATTGGCCTAGGCTATGGGCAATTAATGGGATGATGATCACTTTGATCGAGCGGTGACACATTGATACGGCCACATTCTATCTGCCTACTGGAGAGGCCATGATCACGCTTGAGGATGTGTGGTAGATTCTTTAGATATCGATCCAAGGGGAAATTCCTCAATATAGACTAGAGGAAAACAATCAATACATGGAAATTGCATTCAGGAAACCCATGAGGAGGATCCCAACATATAGGACTTGGATGCCCTAGCAGCCAACGGTGGACAAGAGACTACGATGGACAACCTTGTTTATGGCGAGACTAATTGAAGAACGGATGCTAGCTAACTTGATTGGAGATAGTTTTGGGATGGGATGGTCTCGGGTGCTAGAAAAGATGCTAGAGGAGGGCACTACCTATTGGTGGTGGTACATTGTCTTAGGATACTTGTACCATGATCTGCACATGGCTGCGTACTACAAGGTGTGCAACATGGGGATTGGAGTCACTCTATTGTTAGTGTGGGCTTGGGAGCACATTAGAGTGTTTTGGCTGATGAGAGTGTAGGAAGCATGGTAACCAGGAGAGCCATATGCCTGTAGATATAGGTTTTCTCTGAGATATACTTTCGTCAGTCAGACTGGATACTGGTGTTGGCTGCTAGATGAGGTTTAGGTTTTCTGCTAGACCCCATACAAAATCTGTGAGCCATGGGGAGTGATGGACTGGGAGGCAGGCATGGAGGATGGCTTTGAGGAATTTTTGTACCTATCATATGTTCAGACTGATTGCTTTCTACTGGGGAGGACTATCAACTAGATAGAGAGATACAGACCATCCAGGGTCATGCGTCAGTTCAGGCTGTAGTAGGGAGTGGTGGTAGAGGATGACTTACATCCTCATGTCACCAGGGAGGTAGGTGTTGGCAAGTTAACTTCCTGAGGAATCATGACTTATTTTGTGTTGTCAATCATGGCAACAAAGTCATACTTAAGTTCTGTTATGAAAGACAAAATGAATAAGTGTGAAAATAGGGCAGACTGACACATACAAAGATCAGTACATCAGAACACGTATTAGAGATCACACCAGAGCATGCGTTCTTAGTTATATACTATATGGTGTATATACATTATAGATCCAGACGTGCAGATTACAAAACATCATTACGGAAAAGTTACAGGCAGATTAGTAAACCTACAGTCTAGAAGATAGTGCATGGAAGCCGACTATAGTTTTGGTTAGCATGAATTAGTTGAGATGATAAGGCCATGCACCTTTAGTTATAAGTTTGTAATAATGTAATTACTGTTATAGTAAACACGCTTGAGCCAACTTGTTCAGAAGCGTTGTGTATTTTGGTTTAAAGGCTGACTAGTGTTATGTTTTGGGTCACACCTATTCAATTATAAACATATAAGTATGTAATGTAATGTTATGTTACAAGAGTCGATTATTATGCATGAGGAAGATATAGATGAGTAGTATAATGAAGTCAGTAGATGATATAGCTCTTTAAAGGAGTAAGAGCATTCA